>JAHIAM010003321.1:0-84045 GCA_021605205.1 Aegilops longissima
TTTCCCTTGTCGGTTGCTGCTTCAAAGCGGACACCGCTGTTTTGGTTTGTGCTCTTTTCATCTTGGTCAATCGTGTAAAATGTATTCCCATTTATCTCGTATCCTGTCCAAATCATTACAGTCGAAGATGGTCCCCTGGACAACAAGTACAGCTCATCACAAACAGTGCTGTCACCTCTGAGACGTGTTTCCAACCAACTGCTGAAAGTCTGATGTGTTCACATGTAATCCGATCGTCGACCGCTCCGGGTGTTTGGGAGCGCAGATCGTTCTTGGGTTCATCGACATATGGGGTCACCAAGGTAGAGTTCGTAGAACTGTAGTGTGCTTGAGACCAAGAATATCCGTCCTGCATATTATTGAGTCCCTTCCAAGCGTGTTTTTTCGGTCAGTCTCCCCTCATACCGCGATTTAGGGAGACCTATCTTCTTAAGACCAGGAATGAAGTCAACACAAAACCCGATGACATCCTCTGTTTGATGGCCCATGGAGATGCTTCCTTCGGCCTAGCGGTTATGAACATATTTCTTTAGGACTCCATGAACCTCTCAAAGGGGTACATATTGTGTAGAAATACGGGCCCCAGAATGACAATCTCGTCGACTAGATGAACTAGGACGTGCGTCATGATATTGAAGAAGGATGGTGGGAACACCAGCTCAAACCGACAAGACATTGCGCCACATCACTCCTTAGCGTTGGTACGATTTCTGGATCGATCACCTTCGAGATATTTCATTGAGGAATGCACATAGCTTCACAATGGCTAATCGGACATTTTCGGTAGAAGCCCCTCAATGCAACCGGAAGCGATTGCGTCATAATCACGTGGCAGTCATGAGACTTTAGGTTCGGAACTTTTCTCGGCATATTTATTATTCCCTTTATATTTGACGAGAAGCCAGTCGGGACCTTCATCTTGAGCAGGCATTGAAAGAATATTTCTTTCTCTTCTTTCGAAGAGCGTAGCTGGCAGGACCTTCATCTTGCTTGGTGCCATGCCCTCTTTTTCGTACAAGCGTTGCAGGTCCTCTCGTGCCTCGGTGTATCTTTTGTCTTCCCATACACGCCCAAGAAGCCTAGCAGGTTCACGCAAAGGTTCTTCATCACGTGCATCACGTCGATCAAGAGCGGACCTCTAGGTCTTTCCAGAGGGTAGGTCCCAAAATATAGATTTCTTCTTCCACATGGGTGCGTGATTCTCGGCGTCATTCGAACAGCTAGTCCGCGGGACCCTTTCCAAAGATTACGTGTAAATCATTGACCATAGCAAGTGCGTGATCACCGATACGCATGGCGGGCTTCTTCCGGTGATCTGCCTCGCCTCTGAAATGCTTGCCTTTCTTTCGACGTTGATGGTTGGTGGAAGAAATCCACGATGGCCAGTACACATTCTTCATGCAGCTTCCGGTATATACTATCGGTGTCAAGTAAACAGTGCGTGCATGCGTGGTATCCCTTGTTTGTCGTCACGAAAGGTTCTTGAGAGCGGGCCAATCGTTGATGGTCACGAACAGCAACGCCTTTAGGTCAAATTCCTCTTTTGTGCTCATCCCACGACGCACACCGTTTCCATTCCACAGCTGTAAAAGTTCTTCAACTAATGGCCTTAGGTACACATCAATGTCGTTGCCGGGTTGCTTAGGGCCTTGGATGAGAACGGCATCATAATGAACTTCCGCTTCATGCACATCCAAGGAGGAAGATTATACATACATAGAGTCACGGGCCAGGTGCTGTGATTGCTGCTCTGCTCCCGAAAGGATTAATGCCATCCGCGCTTAAAGCAAACCATACGTTCCTTGGGTCCTTTGCAAACTCATCCCAGTACTTTCTCTCGATTTTTCTCCACTGCGACCCGTCGTGGTGCTCTCAACTTCCGCCTTTCTTACGGTCCTCACTGTGCCATCGCATCAACTTGGCATGCTCTCCGCTTTTGAACAGACGTTTCAACCGTGGTATTATAGGAGCATACCACATCACCTTCGCAGAACCCTCTTCACGGAGGCTCGCCGTCAACATCACCGTGGTCATCTCGTCGATCTTATATCAGAATGCACCGCATACCGGGCATCGTTCAGATCCTTGTAGGCACCACGGTAGAGGATGCAGTCATTAGGGCATGCATGTATCTTCTCCACCTCCAATCCTAGAGGGCATCGACCTTCTTTGCTGCGTATGTACTTGTCGGGCAATTCGTTATCCTTTGGAAGCTTCTTCTTCATTATTTTCAGTAGCTTCTCAAATCCTTTATCGAGCACTGCATTCTCTGCCTTCCATCGCAGCAATTCGAGTACGGCACCGAGCTTTGTGTTGCCATCTTCGTAATTGGGGTACAACCCTTTTTGTGATCCTCTAACATGCGATCGAACTTCAGCTTCTCCTTTTGACTTTCGCATTGTGTCCTTGCATCGACAATGACCCGCGGAGATCATCATCATCGGGCACATCGTCTGGTTCCTCTTGATCTTCAGCAGCTTTCGCCGTTGCAGCACCATCGTGCACATCGTCAGTGCATCTTGATGTTCAATAGCATCACCGTATTCAGGGGCACATAGTTGTCATCGTACTCTTCTTCCTCGCCGTCTTCCATCATAACCCCTATTTCTCCGTGCCTCGTCCAAACATTATAGTGTGGCATGAAACCCTTGTGAAGCAGGTGGGTGTGAAGGATTTTCCGGTCGAGTAAGACTTGTATTCCACATATAGGGCATGGACAACACATAAAACCATTCTGCTTGTTTGCCTCAGCCACTTGAGAAAATCATGCACGCCCTTAATGTACTCGGAGGTGTATGCATCACCGTACATCCATTGCGGTTCATCTGCGTGCATTATATATAATTAAGTGTGTCAAAAATCATTACGTAACATCATGAATAGATAATTAAGTGACCAAATTAATAGAAGTTCATCATCACATAAAACCAAAGTACATACATAGTTCTCATCTAACAACATAAAGCTCTGCAGAGCATCTAAATTAATTAAACTATACATTGAAACTATGTAAAACATTTCAATGCGAAACAAATGCGATCATAATCGCAACCAAGGTAACAACTGATCCAACGGCATAATGATACCAAGCCTCGGTATGAATGGCATATTTTCTAATCTTTCTCATCTTCAAGCGCATTGCATCCATCTTGATCTTGTGATCATCGCGACATCCGCAACATGCAACTCCAATATCATCTTCTCCTCCTCAAGTTTTTTATTTTTCCTTCAAGAAATTGTTTTCTTCTTCAACTAAATTTAACCTCTCGACAATAGGGTCGGTTGGAATTTCGGTTCGACAACCTCCTAGATAAATAAAATCTATGTCACGTTGGTCGGCATAATTTTCATAAACAATAAATGAACCAATAGTTATGAAAAGATAATATATACCACATCCGAATCATAGATGGGACGAGGGCCGACGAGGCGGATACCAAAACCATCGCACTATATAAGATGCAATAATAAAAGTAAGAAAATAATACAAGTAAGAATATTTTTCCTTTCAGAAAGAAGATAAGAACAAGAGGCTCACCACGGTGGTGCTGGCGATGAGATCGGCGCGGGTGATCAACGGCGGTGAAGACAGGGACGGGGCGTGACGGACCGCTAAACCTAGACAAATATTGAGGAAAATGGAGGTTGGAGCTCGAGCTTGGAGAGGAGAAAGCTTAAGTAGTGTGGCTCGAGCATTTCATCGAACACCTCATGTGCATAGGAGGTCAGCTAGAGCACCACAAAGCCCCCCCTCGCCGGCAAGAGAAAAACAGAGCATCGAGTGCTCGCTCATGAGCGAGGGTATATATAGGCAGCACTATTGGTCCCGGTTCGTTGCATGAACCGGGACTAAAAAACCTTTGGTCCCGGTTCATGCCACCAACCGGGACCAATAGTGGTGGGCCAGGAGCCAGGCCCATTGGTCCCGGTTCGTCCCACAAACCGGGACCAAAAGGTCCGGACGAACCGGGACCAATGGCCCACGTGGCCCGGCCAGCCCCCTGGGCTCACGAACCGGGGCAAATAGCTCCATTGGTCCCGGTTCTGGATTGAACCGGGACTAATGGGCTAACCCGGCCTGGACGAAAGCCCTGTTTTCTACTAGTGAGTATTCATCTTACTCAAGGCAATAGATTTATGGAGAATTTCATCTAGATTTTCAAGGAATAATTTGGAAAGCGTTCCTTAAGAAATTTCCATATAGAGTAGGCACACTCAAGAGTAGGCAAGATTCTAATTAAGTTTCTAGGCAAGCCTCTAGTGATAAGATTAACAATTCTAAGATTCCTAATCATGTCAATAGATTCATCAAGGGTAGGATGCATAGGATCAACATGAGGTGCACAAGGGCTAGCAATGTACTTGTTCAAATGATATTGATTGAAAATTACAAGCATCTCATTTTTCCACTCATGAAAATACTCTCCATCAAGAATAGGCACCCTATGTCTAAGACTCCCCAAAGTAGACTCATCCATCTTCCTCCAATGGTGATTAAACCAAGGCAATGGAGACCAATGCTCTGATACCACTTGTAGGATCTTGAGAAGAGGTGTCTAGAGGGGGTGATTAGACACTAAGTACCAAAGTTGTAGTTTGTAACTTTTTTTAGGTTTAAGTGGAGTTTAGGCACAAGTTTAACATTCACGATACATAACAAGCAAGCATGCAAAGAGTATGTGAGCACCGGAAAGTAAAGCATGCAACTTGCAAGAATGTAAAGGGAAGGGTTTGGAGAATTCAAACGCAATTGGAGACACGGATGTTTTTGTCGTGGTTCCGATAGGTGGTGCTATCGTACATCCACGTTGATGGAGACTTCAACCCACGAAGGGTAACAGTTCTTGCGAGTCCACGGAGGGCTCCACCCACGAAGGGTCCATGAAGAAGCAACCTTGTCTATCCCACCATGGCCGTCGCCCACGAAGGACTTGCCTCACTAGCGGTAGATCTTCACGAAGTAGGCGATCTCCTTGCCCTTACAAACTCCTTGGTTCAACTCCACAATCTTGTCGGAGGCTCCCAAGTGACACCTAGCCAATCTAGGAGACACCACTCTCCAAGAAGTAACAAATGGTGTGTTGATGATGAACTCCTTGCTCTTGTGCTTCAAATGATAGTCTCCCCAACACTCAACTCTCTCTCATAGGATTTGGATCTGGTGGAAAGAAGATTTGAGTGGAAAGCAACTTGGGAAGGCTAGAGATCAAGATTCCCGTGGTTGGAATGGAATATCTTGGCCTCAACACATGAGTAGGTAGTTCTCTCTCAGAAATAGGATGATGGAAGTGTAGGATTGTTCTGATGGCTCTCTCCACGAATGAAGAGGAGGTGGAGGGGTATATATAGCCTCCACACAAAATCTAACCGTTACACACAATTTACCAAACTCGGTGGGACCGAATCATCAATCTTAGTCGGACCGATTTAGTAAACCTAGTGACCGTTAGGGTTTTCGGTGGGACTGATATGCAACTCGGTAGGACCGATATGGTTAGGGTTAGGGCATAACGTAATCTCGGTGAGACCGATTACACAAACTCGGTGGGACCGATTTTGGTAATTAGCTAACCAGAGAGTTGGTCAGGCAAACTCGGTGGGACCGATCACTCAAACTCGGTGAGACCGAATTTGGTAATAAGTTAACCAGAGAGTTTGCATTGTAATCTCGGTAGTACCGATTACACAAACTCGGTGAGACCGATTTTGGTAATGGACATACACAGAGAGATTTCAATCCCATCTCGGTGAGACCAGATCCCTATCGGTGAAACCGATTTGCCTAGGGTTTGTGGCAGTGGCTATGACATCTGAACTCGGTGGCGCCAGATAGAAAGAATCGGTGGGGCCGAGTTTGACTTTAGGTTTAGGTCATATGTGGATGTGAGAAAGTAGTGGAGGGTTTTGGAGCATATCACTAAGCACATGAAGCAAGAGGCTCATTAAGCAACACCTCATCCCTTCTTGATAGTATTGGCTTTTCCTATAGACTCAATGTGATCTTGGATCACTAAAATGTAAAATGTAGAGTCTTGAGCTTGAAGCTTGAGCCAATCCTTTGTCCTTAGCATCTTGAAGGGGTTCCCACATCCTTTAGTCCATGCCACTCCATTGTTGAACTTATCTGAAACATACTAGATAAAAGTGTTAGTCCAAAAAGAGATATGTTGACATTAATTACCAAAACCACCTAGGGAGCACTTGTGCTTTCAATCTCCCCCTTTTTGGTAATTGATGGCAACATACATCAAAGCTTTAGACAAAGATATGAAGAATAGCAAGTAAAGCTTCGGAAAGACATGTAACAAGCATAGGCTTCCCCTATATGTATGCAATCATGTGAATATGGAATATAGAAGCATGTGAGAGCATAACCATGATAGAGTAGGCAATGTGTTACATTTATCTTGGCCATATGCATCAGAGCAAAGAATATTCAAGAAAATACCTTCATGCTCATGAGTCCTTCTTGCAAACAGTATGTACATCAGCAAGAATTCCTCATACACATGAGTGTGATGCATATACTTACCTTGTAGTCTTGAGTTGGCTTAGGGTGGAATGAACCTGCACAAACAAGGTTAGATAACACAGGTACATCTACTGGCCAGAGCAAACAGAAGAAACCACAAGAATACCAAGACTGGGATGACATGTAGAGAGTGAGTACTAGGTACCACATTGGATTAGACATGTCCCCAAGAGTAAAGATATGCAATGAATTTAAATGATTCCTTTCCTTAGATGTCTTGCTCCCCTGAATCTAGCATGGGATCTTTGGGAGAAGATAGGGAACAGAAAATCAGAGTGAAAGATATAAATGAATAGAGCTTAATGCAAATAAGCACACATGAACATGTCTTTCCCCAAAAGACATGTGGCATCTCTCCTCTTGAACATCAAGCATCTGGGATCCTTGAGAAAATACTTTCTACTTGAGTATTCTCTCCCCACGAGATCTCTTCTCCCCTTAATACTCTCTCCCTTTTGGAAGTGATAAGCTTTGATGTGATCTCTCTCTCCCCTTTGACATTAATTTCCAAGAAGGGTCTTACGAATTTGTTGTGAATGGGTTTGGTCCTTGAGTCACAACACAAAGCACTGGATAAACTTGTGATGCTTGTAGAGGACAAGATTCATTGAGTGGAGCTGGATTTAGAAGAAACACAGAATAAGTGGCAAACTGTTTTTCCTGTCGGGAAATCGGTGGCACCGAGTGGTATGCTTCGGTTGTACCGAAAGGATTCAGTTGGACCGAAAACAACAAATCGGTGAAACGGAGTTCATCGCAGAGAAAACACTTGTCACCTCAGCTCAATAAACTAGTAAGATCTCACAAAGATTTGCAAGGAATTTACTGAATGATATGCAACGAATTGGATGCAAGAAATGCAGAGCAACAGAAAATAAAAGAACGAAATCTAGATGAAGTTTTTTTTGAAAGGGGAAACAAATATGCATGAGACAAATGCAAAAACACCGAAAAGAACACGAGAGAACTTCATCTAGAGATGGTCGGGGACAAAGTCACCTATGTTAGAGTATATTGACTTAGGAGTCAAGTGAGATCACTTGGTCATAGGTCACACTCATCGTTTAAGCTCAAAATGGGGTTGCCACTTTTTGTTTAAGCATCTTGATGTATTCACATCTTGTCGAGTTGCTTTAGCTCATGACTCAGAGTAAAGCTTCTCTAAGATGGAATAACATACCTTGGTTGGTGGTGTTGACCATGTAGTTGAACTTGTGTGGGTTGCTCAAGGTTGATGTAGCTCATCAAGAGTTGGGAGCACCACTTGAAATTTGAGTCCATCTACCTACATGGGTTAGTTCTTGCAAGAGGTAGCACTTGTATATCCAAAAATGATAATCATGAAGCTTAACATAGAGTTCGTCAAAGGATATGTTTGAATGATTTCGTACTTCCTTGTCTTCAACCACCATCGTGTAGAGACTTGGTGATGTAGAGATTCCTCAAGATGTGAGTGGATTACTGTGACGCCCGGATGATTAAGCTACACCAACCCTCTGCTGATGATGCCACGTCACTTCGATTACTATTGTCAATCTCGCGTTAGTTCGAAACCGATTTAAATTCAATTCAAAATTGAGCAAACAATAAAAGTTTTCAAATATTAAAATTTAAATGTTCTGAGTGAACCAAATAATACATAGGTAATTAAGGTGGAGAAACCAAACTTTGAAAAAATGTAAAGGCTCTAAGATAATTAAAACAGTAGCTAAAAACAGTTAAATAAATGCCTGTTGAATTTTATAAAATATTAAACTATTTTATCTTGGGTTGAGAATTAAGGTGGCGGTAGTATATTTATAAATACAATTTTAGGTGCTAGTGTTTATTTTTATAAAACTGAAATAAAAGGGAACTTAAAATAAAATAGAAAATAATAAAAGAAAAGGAAAATACAAAATAGAAAACAAAGGAAAATGAAAAGCCCCCCTCCACTGGGCCGAATGGCCCAGCTGGCCGGCCCACACCCTAGGCCTACTTAGGCCTCAGCCCCCAACCCCAACCCTAACCTCACCCACTCTCTCTCCCACTCGCTCCCCATCCCTCCCCGATCCAGAACTGGATCGGGCCGAACCTCAACCCGTTCCCGTTCACGCTGATGGAGCCACCTTGACCGCGCCGCCCGTCCCAGCGTCGCCCGTCACCACCCCTCGCCGGACGCCTCCTCACCTCACCCCGAGTCGACACCGGCGCCCGTTCCCAGCGCCGCCCCGCTGCTGCTGTAGCTCACGGCCTCGACGCGCCGTCGCTGTCACCCGACGCCTCCCCGACCCCGAACCAGCGCACCGCCACCTCGACATCGTCGCTCTGGGCCTCGTCCGCGACCGCACCATCGCAGGGCTCCCTCGTCCCCGTCGCCGTCGTCTGCCTCATCCCCGCCGTCATCGGACCACCTCGACCCTCCCCGAGCCCACTGCCATCCCCTACGGTTCCCCTGTGAGGCCCCCCCCCTACTCCCTTCGGCCCCGTAGCCTCGCTAGCCGCCATGGCCGTAGGTCGTCTTTGCCGCTCCGATTCGTCGCGTCCAAGCCGTCCCCGGCCCCCTCAACCTCACCATCGAGCTCGTGGGGAGCCTCTCGTCCGATTCCCGCTGTTCCCGGTCTCGATCCGTGCCCCTCTGCACCGTTGCTCGCCATGGCCGAAGCTCGCCATAGCCGCGCCGTTCACCGCCTCCGCTGGTGCCTCGCTGCTGCGACGGCCCCGTGCTCCCCCGCCTCTCCGCCGGCCGCCCCGGCCACCACCGCATCTGGCCTCGCCCCCGCTTCCCCTTTCCGCGGCCGCGCCCGGTGGCCATCGCCGGCAACGGCCTTGCCCACGCCCCGTTCGGGCGGAAGCCCGCACCCCTCGCCCGCGCCTGTTAAGCCCGCTCCAGTGGCTTTTGTGCCACTGGCAGCTAGGGCCCTCTTCCCTGTTTTGTTTTAAAAAAAGAAAAAAAATGATTTAATAAAAGTAATTAACTTAATTAAATTGGTTTAATTAAAATTAATTAGCTTAATCATCTAATTTAGTTAACTAAACTGTTAGACTAGCCTAATGAGTCTATGATAGGGGGACCCCACCCCCTGTTGACCAGTCAAACGTTCACGGGTCAACTGGGACCGCCTGGACCCACATGTCACCCTCTGGTACACTTACGTGTACACAGATCTGGGTGCACCTAGCATTTACGCATTATTTTCGAATTAATTAAATTGTGAAATATTATTAAAACTTTAGAAAATCATAGAAAATAATCCGTAACTCGGATGAAAATGTTTTCTACATGAAAGTTGCTCAGAACGACTAGACGAATCCGAATACGTGGCCCGTTCGGCCGCCACACATCCCTAGCATAGCAAACATGGAACTTTTCCCCTCCCTTTTAATTGTCCGAAAATGCTAAACCTGGGGAAACATTCTCGGATGTTATCCCCCTTCGCCGGTAATGTGTAGCACCGCGTTAGGACACGTCTAGCTCTGCCTGTTGTCCTGTTATGCTCTTGCTTGCTATGTATTTACTGTTTCTTCCCCCTCTTCTCTCCGGTAGACCCCGAGACCGATGATGATGCCCTGTGATCGACTCACGCCACCGACCCCTCTCTCTTGCCGAGCAACCAGGCAAGCCCCCCCTTGATCACCAGATATCGCTTATTCTTCTCTATCTGCTTGCATTAGAGTAGTGTAGCATGTTCTTGCTTTCGATTAATCCTATCGCTGCATAGCTTTGTCCTTGCTACTATTGTTGATACCTTTACCGCTATCCTATCGCTTAGTATAGGATGCTAGTGTTCCATCGGTGACCCTACACTCTTGCCCGTCGCCATGCTATACTCTTTGGGCTGTGATCATTTCGGGAGGTGATCACGGGCATATACTATATACTTTACATTGTTACATTACGGTGATACCGCTCGGAGATGAGGGCTGAAAGGAAAGGTGGCTCCATCCGGTAGAGGTGGGCCTGGGTTCCCACGGCCCCGATTGTTACTTGTGGCGGAGCGGCAGGCAGGTTGAGACTACCTGGGTGAGAGGTGGGCTCGCCCTGGTCGGCGTCGCGGATACTTAACACGTTTAACGAGATCTGGGTATTTGATCCGAGTCCGCCATTTGGTCTATACGCACTAACCATCTACGCGGGAGTAGTTATGGGTATCCGGCGTCGTGGTATCACCGAAGCCTTCGTGGACGCCTAACGACCGAGTGGCGCGCGCCGGATTGGAACGTAAGCTCGCTCTTGTATTAAGGGGCTAGTTACGCTTTCGTCACAGACGCAACGTCTTGGTGTGCTATGGGCGATGGGCCTGCACTGTGTGCTTAGGTTTAGACCGGCGTGCTGGCTCTCTGTTGTGCCTAGGTGGGGCTGCGACGTGTTGATCTTCCGCGGCGGGCATGACCCGTAAAAGTGTGTCCGCCAAATGGGATCAAGCGTGTTGGGTTATGTGGTACACCCTGCAGGAAGTTAATCTATTCAATAGCCGTGATCTTCGTAACAGGACGACTTGGAGTTGTACCTTGACCTTATGACAACTAGAACCGGATACTTAATAAAACACACCCTTCCAAATGCCAGATACAACCCGGTGGTCGGTCTCTCTCAGGGTTATGAGGAGGGGATCGCGGGTAGGATTATGCTATGCGATGCTACTTGGAGGACTTGACTACTCTACGCTACATGCTGCAAAGGCGGAGGCTGCGAGCGTAGTCTTGACGGATTAGTTATCCCCTCTTATTCGGCATTCTGCAGTTCAGTCCACCGATATGGCCCTTTACACATATATCCATGCATATGTAGTGTAGCTCCTTGCTTGCGTAGTACTTTGGATGAGTACTCACGGTTGCCTTGTTCCCCTTTTCCCCTTTCTTTACCGGTTGCTGCGACTGCACGATGGAGCCACGGAGCGATGCCACCGTCGTCGACGACTCCTACTACACTGGAGGTGCCTACTACTACGTGTTGCCTGCTGACGACGACCAGGAGTAGTTAGGAGGATCCCAGGCAGGAGGCCTGCGCCTCTTTCGATCTGTAGCCCAGTTTGTGCTAGCCATCTTATGTCACCTTGTTTAACTTATGTCTGTACTCAAATATTGTTGCTTCCGCTGACTCGTCTATGATCGAGCACTTGTATTCGAGCCCTCAAGGCCCCTGGCTTGTATTATGATGCTTGTATGACTTACTTATGTTTTAGAGTTGTGTTGTGATATCTTCCCGTGAGTCCCTGATCTTGATCGTACACATGTGTGTGCATGATTAGTGTATGATTGAATCGGGCGTCACAAGTTGGTATCGAGCCATTGCTGTAGAATCCCCTTTCCAACTCCTTGGCCGAAGTTGAGTCTAGACATTGGAAAACTTTTACTAACATGGCTGTGCGGCCCATGGGCCCACGTCGCCATTGGGTGGTATTAGGATCTTTTACTCCTCGATCTTTACTCTGGGATTCTGAACTCTCTTCTATTCGGGTTAAACGATTTTTACTAAAATCTAACTTTAGGATCTCGTTACTACTTCCTCCCGGAGAACCCCTCACTACAGGTGATTGCTCCGTGAACCAGAAGAATTTGAAGATACTCTCCGATATTCTCTCGAGACCTTGTGCCTGTCGCTTTTGTAATTCCCTACCACCGAAACATCCCTATGGATAAATACTTACGCCTGTCGTTCTTACTTTTATTCCGAGTTAATCTTGTTATTACAAGATACCCCGAAATTCTCTCTAATGTTCCGAGAATACTTTGCGCCTATTGCCTTGCAGTTCTTTGCTACATGAATACCCCTACGGATAATTTATCGCACTTGCCGAATATCCGCTCATCCCCAGTTGATTCATGTATGTCACCAATCCTCGAAAAACCATTCGATCTTCCGAAATCCTAAGCATCCTATTGCTCTCGAAATTCTTGATTACTTGCATTATGGTTAATCCCATAAGTCTAGTAATCTTGTTGGCATCCATTGTCATTATCATTTTGAGTCCATTGATTCGATTTGTTGCGAATGCTCGCAATCCTCGAACAGATCCTAGAATTCATCCTTCCGCTCAGACGTCATTTTAAACATGAGTGGCTATCGACCAATCAAATTGCTGTCGATTGTACCCTAAGTCTATTCAGCTTATCCATCCTTGATCGAGCATTTGCTCCTGATCCCTTGATTTGAAAATCATAATTACTTTGCTAATTAAGCGTTGAACTATTCATATGTTCTATAAACCGATGCATTTGCAATCTTTCTTCTCTCGATTGGGTATCGATACTCATATCAGCCCCATTGTGGATCGCCATATCCTTTGTTGGATTATTATCCGACGTTGTCCTTCATAATTAATCACTTTGTGAGTTCTTTCTCCGATACATAATGCCTTTGGTAAATTGTATCCTTTCCTTTTGTCAACCATGCTCGCTTTCGAGCTGGTGATATTTACTCTTGAAGCTTATGGTATATGTTAAGAAGAAGCCCGATGGGATTGAACCAACGCCTTCCCTCATCGGTGTGAACCCGAAAGATTTCACGAGTCATACTTATCTGGTATTGCACCGGTAAAACTTTCAACAACTAATGTCATCTTCAAATACGAGAGGTGAATGGAAGATTATGCATTGAGGAAGTGGAGTCGACCTTGAACTTTGTGTTCATGCCCATGGACGCGATGTATATCCTATCATGGAAGCTTCTTGTAATAATAACTATTTCCTTGATAGCTAACATATGGTATCGTGAATTGATCCCTTGCAACCATGGTTCCGACCATGATTGTTCTTCTTTGATTCCATTTTCGGACAAGTTAAAACAATTGTCTTCTATGGATCAATACACCAGTCCAACCTTTACTTTGATCTTGTGTCGAGTATTACCCCCTGGTATCTCGAGATTATCATGGAACTGCATAACTTCTTATGAGTTCTTCATCAAGTGCTACCTTCCCACCGATTCCAATTTTTCACGGGCTCTGAGTTATTAAACACTCAAAGACACCGATAACTGAACCGAGTCCGCTCTACGGTTCAACAACTCTTCAGTAAGCTTCTATAAGTATGAGTTTGTACCCGATCACGCCATTCCTAGCCTGTTTGGCTATATCATTGTCGTGATGATTCTAACTGTGCTACCTGGTCCTTATTCTCGGAGCACCAATTTGCGACGATAGCTAAGCTTACGTCAATCTTCCTCGCCATATCATTTCGCCTTGAACAACAAGCTAGATTTCGAGTTTGTGTTGTACCCGTGGTTCCAATAACCTTTCTCTTCATCATTCCTATTGACTTGATGTCATCGCCGACCGATTACATCTTCATGAAATCTCTCGACAACTGTGTCGTGATCATCAACAACATCCTAAGCTCTACCAAGATATATATCGAATTCTTGATGAGTAATACCATCCTTGCCCCTCGATGTTTCGTGTTATCATCGACCACTTTATTGCCCTCCGTTCAACACAAACTTGTTCGTGTTTTGTGTTATACCTTGAGTTCCTTGCTACCCAGCATTGTTCTTCTTTACCTTGTAATATTACCACCTTTTATGTCAAGAATGTCGTGGGAATTTCACCACCTCTTAAGAATTCTTGGTATGGTGATACTTCTCACCATCGCCATTCTTCTTGGGTCCTCGTGTTGATTCCAACCAGGGTACCAACAAGTGAGCAGTGCTGTTTGGATTCCGCCCTTCTAGCAACCATATTGCTTTGAAGTTAATGGTCGACCGTTCATTCTTAGACTATTGATTATTGAATCACCATTCCAATGTTGGCCGTGCAACCCAACCCATATTTCGGGTGCACCTTTCAACCAATTTTTAATTGCGTATGTTTTCCTCGAGCATACATCATTATACCATTTGATCTGACAAATGCTATCTCCTTGTTCACATAATTGTGGAAATCCACCTTTTTGGAAATCTCAAGGATTGTTACTGACTCCATCAGCTACCCCGTCATCCTCTCTTTGGTTTAAATGATGAACTCTTGAGTTGAAACTTGCTTCCATAGTACATTCCCCAATAATCTTACAATGTCGTCTCGTCAATTTGTCTTACACCTTTTCTTCTCGGGCATCCTGAGTCTAAGGTGTCCTGACACCAATCAGATCTGAATCTCGGTCAGATATGGTGGCCGGGACATATTTCCAAGAGTTATAACATTAGCATTTGACCTAATAAGGTGATGTCATGCCTAGCACACCTGACCGGAGGACCTATTGTTATAATTTTCCTTTTAGCAATGCTATCCATTCTTCCATGAGGAAATTGTAAAACTTATTCTACAAGCTGTTCCTGATGGATCCTTCGAGTATCCAAAGTCTGATCTTTACCCAGTGACCACGTCAAATGCTATCTCAAGCATGTACGTGATACTATGATTTTCAACAAGAACATTCAAGCCCAATGCTAAATGTTTCTTGCTCAATTATCCAAACACCGTTGTATGGGTAATGTCATGAAATTTCTCTCCCTACCTAAGGAGTTTTCTACATAATATCCTGTCATGGATATCATGCTCGCTTGTCCTTGGGAAGGATATACCCGATATCGTGTTTAAGCATATTTTCCTTCCCGTTGTTTTGTTCAAACTTTCTTGTAAACTACTTAACCGAGCAGTGGTAATCCCTCGCTTAGGTTAACACCTCGTGTACCTTCCTGTCGGTGTAACCCTGTTTCTACTGTTGATGACTTCCGGTAACCGCCGATGGACGAGAACTTTGCCTATTGGTCCGCCTCGTTCAACGAGCAGGAAAATGGTTCTCTTCGTCCCTCGCCCTTGGTATCGATGTTGTTGTCGACATAACTGACAGGCTATCCTCTGACATGTCTTGCTTACATGATCGTGCGAGACATTACCGCCCTTCCTACTTTTAACCCACATGGTGGGCCATAACCCACAGTTCCACCAGGATCGAAACCTGACTCTCCTGTACACCCTCATGTTTCCAAAGTTATTCCTCGCGCGTGGACTCGTATGAAATTCATGAGCCACCTACCGATGAGATCATCAATTCTGGTATCAGACGCAATACTTATTCTCGTTGCTCTGAACCCCTTTCACCTTCTGATTAGGCATTAAACGCTTGCCTATCCGTTTGAAACTTCTCATGGTACCTCCTTACTTTGCTCTCGATATTTTCTTAAGTTTAAATTCGAGAGTACTTCCGCCACCTTCCTCGATGATATCGACCAGATAGTCGACCTTGCAGAGGTCTGTTCTTCCGGAATGCCCCGTTACCTATTCGTAAGTACGATGAAGATCCCGAAGAAAGGACGTCGACTTCATCATGATGACCGGAAGCAAAGGAATGAAGACATCAAGGTATTGGACCGGTCTCTTCGAGAAGAGCAAGCCACAATGAGAAGACCCGCTAGATTCGTTACCAAACCTTCCCCCTTTCACTACCTCTTAAATCTCGGGACGAGATTTCTTGTAGTGGAGGAGAATTGTGACGCCCGGATGATTAAGCTACAGCAACCCTCTGCTAATGATGCCATGTCACTTCGATTACTATTTTCAATTTCGCGTTAGTTCGAAACCAATTTAAATTCAATTCAAAATCGAGCAAACAATAAAAGTTTTCAAATTATTAAAATTTAAATGTTCTGAGTGAACCAAATAATACATAGGTAATTAAGGTGGAGAAACCAAACTTTGAAAAAATGTAAAGGCTCTAAGATAATTAAAACAGTAGCTAAAAACAGTTAAATAAATGCCTGTTGAATTTTATAAAATATTAAACTATTTTATCTTGGGTTGAGAATTAAGGTGGCGGCAGTATATTTATAAATACAATTTTAGGTGCTAGTTTTTATTTTTATAAAACTGAAATAAAAGGGAACTTAAAATAAAATAGAAAATAATAAAAGAAAAGGAAAGTACAAAATAGAAAACAAAAGGAAAATGAAAAGCCCCCCTCCACTGGGCCGAATGGCCCAGCAGGCTGGCCCACACCCTAGGCCTACTTTGGCCTCAGCCCCCAACCCCAACCCTAACCTCACCCACTCTCTCTCCCACTCGCTCCCCATCCTCCTCGATCAGGCTGGATCGGGCCGAACTCAAACCCGCTCCCGCTCGCCGCCGATGAAGCCACCGCACCGGCGCCGCCCCGTCGCCGACGTCGCCCGTCACCACCCCCCCTCACCGGACGCCTCCTCACCTCACCCCGAGTCGACACCGGCGCCCGTTCCCAGCGCCGCCCCACTGCCGCTGTAGCTCACGGCCTCGACGCGCCGTCGCTGACACCCGACGCCTCCCCGACCCCGAACCAGCGCACCGCCACCTCGACATCGTCGCTCTGGGCCTCGTCCGCGACCGCACCGTCGCAGGGCTCCCTCGTCCCCGTCGCCGTCGTCTGCCTCGTCCCCGCAGTTGTCGGACCACCTCGACCCTCCCCGAGCCCACTGCCATCCCCTACGGTTTCCTTGTGAGGCCTCCCCCTACTCCCTTCGTCCCCGTAGCCTCGCTAGCCGCCATGGCCGTAGGTCGTCTTTGCCGCTCCGATTCGTCGCGTCCAAGCCATCCCCGGCCCCCTCGACCTCACCATCGAGCTCGTGGGGAGCCTCTCGTCCGATTCCCGCTGTTCCCGGTATCGATCTGTGCCCCTCAGACTTTGTTGCTCGCCATGGCGGCTCGCCATAGCCGCGCCGTTCACCGCCTCCGCGGTGCCTCGCTCTCGCGACGGCCCGTGCTCCCCGCCTCTCCGCCGGCCGCCCTGCCACCACTGCACCTGGCCTCGCCCCGCTTCCCCTTTTGGCGCCCGCGCCGCCAGCCATTGCCATCGCCGGCCATGGCCTTGCCCATGCCCCGCTCGGGCGGGCGCCCGCGCCCCTTGCTCGCGCTTGTTAAGCCCGCTCCAGTGGCTTTTGTGCCACTGGCAGCTGGGGCCCTCTTCCCTGTTTTGTTTTAAAAAAAGAAAAATATGATTTAATAAAAGTAATTAACTTGATTAAATTGGTTTAATTAGAATTAATTAGCTTAATCATCTAGTTTAGTTAACTAAACTGTTAGACTAGCCTAATGAGTCTATGACAGGGGGACCCCACCCCCTGTTGACCAGTCAAACGTTGACTGGTCAACTGGGACCGCCTGGACCCACATGTCACCCTCTGGTACACTTATGTGTACACAGATCTGGGTGCACCTAGCATTTACTCATTATTTTCGAATTAATTAAATTGCAAAATATCATTAAAACTTCAGAAAATCATAGAAAATAATCCGTAACTCGGATGAAAATGTTTTCTACATGAAAGTTGCTCAGAACGACGAGACGAATCCGAATACGTGGCCCGTTCGGCCGCCACACGTCCCTAGCATAGCAAATATGGAGCTTTTCCCCTCCCTTTTAATTGTCCGAAAATGCTAAACCTGGGGAAACATTCTCGGATGTTATCCCCCTTCGCCGGTAACGTGTAGCACCGCGTTAGGACACGTCTAGCTCTGCATGTTGTCCTGTAATGCTCTTGCTTGCTATGTATTTACTGTTTCTTCCCCCTCTTCTCTCCGGTAGACCCCGAGACCGATGCTGATGCCCCTGTGATCGACTACGTCACCGACGACCCCTCTCTCTTGCCAGAGCAACCAGGCAAGCCCCCCCTTGATCACCAGATATCGCCTATTCTTCTCTATACTGCTTGCATTAGAGTAGTGTAGCATGTTACTGCTTTCAGTTAATCCTATACTGCTGCATAGCCTGTCCTTGCTACTATTGTTGATACCTTTACCTGCTATCCTACTGCTTAGTATAGGATGCTAGTGTTCCATCAGTGACCCTACACTCTTGTCCGTCTGCCATGCTATACTACTGGGCTGTGATCACTTCGGGAGGTGATCACGGGCATATACTATATACTTTACACTGTTACATTACCTGTGATACCGCTTAGGAGATGGGGCTGAAAGGACAGGTGGCTCAATCCCGTAGAGGTGGGCCTGGGTTCGACGGCCCCGATCGTTAATGTGGCGGAGCGGCAGGGCAGGTTGAGACTACAGGTGAGAGGTGGGCCTGCCCTGGTCGGCGTCGCGGATACTTAACACGCTTAACGAGATCTGGGTATTTGATATGAGTCCGCCATTTGGTCTATACGCACTAACCATCTACGTGGGGAGTAGTTATGGGTATCCCGGCGTCGTGGTATCATTGAAGCCTTCGTGGACGCCAATGATCGAGTGGCGCTACCGGATTGGAACGTAAGCCTGCTCTTGTATTAAGGGGCTAGTTCGCTGCCCTGTAACATCCCAAATTTTGGAATGTTAATATAATTAATTGAATTGTTTGTTTGTTTGCTTGAGTGAATTAAACTTGAGTAAAATTTGAACCTTTTCAAAACTTTTGAATGAGAGGGAATAAAATGACTTTCCCTTCTCCGTAAATTCAAATTCATCCTATTAAAATCAATGAGAGAAGATGACATGACTTCTTCAACTATAAAGAATTTGAACGGAGTTTTGCAATTTAATTCTTTCAAATATTTGCACTTGCTTCTCTATTTTTCTTCCCGAGAAATACCCGAAAAATAAATTCTTGCAAGCAAGAAAGAGCGGAGGAAAATGACCCTCCAAAATCAGGGCATTTTGAAAATATTTGAGCCAAGAAAACCAAAGTTTTTATTTAAAATTATTTGCAAAAAGAAATAAAGCCTTTAGGGATTTTCTGAAAACATTTTTTAAGTTTTTATTTTGGCCGTGGAATAATGCTCATCATCTACATTTTATTTTTCTGATAATTTTAGTATATAAAACTCTTGATTCGAATTGATTTGATTTCCTTTTTATTGTTTTAGTTTCCTAATTTTAAAAATAGGAATGGAATCGTTTTATTAGGAAAACCTGCTGGCCCATTAAGCACTTTCCTATTCTAGCCCAACAAGAGATCATCTCCTTCCTCTGTTTCCTCTCACGTTCTGAAGCTTTCCATATCCATGGAGACAGAAACTCCACCTTCCCGATCTCCCTCGTCTTTCCATCCCAGCGCCTCCCGAGACCGCTTATAAAACCCCTCCTCTCCTCGTTCTATTTTTCCCATCACCACGCCTCCCTGCCCGTAGCCTCCTCGCCACCGTCCTCCTTTTCCTGCCTAGAACGCCACCGGAGATCTCCTGGAACCTCCCATCGCCCAGCGCCACCTCCCCAGCGCCGACCCCTCCTCCGCCACCCCACCTCGCTTGGCGACCTCGCCGAGCAGCCTCCACATCACCATCTCCTTCCTGCCATCTCTAGCTCACGTCAGGTAACTCCGTTTTCGTTTTCAGATTTATTTCCGTAACAGATTTAGTTCCGTTCTTGTTTAGCTTATAACTTTTGATCTAGAAGTCCAATGATGCTGATTCTTTTGCGCTAGATCACAATTTTCTTGTAGTTTCCAAAATATATAATTTGTCTATGTTTGGATTTATAAAATTGAGTTAGATCAGATTTGAATTAAAGCTTGTTTTGCTTATTCCGGGAGTTTAAAAATAGATTTTTATTTGATTCTTTTTCTACTGATCACTAGTGATCATATTTACTAGTGGTAAAAACTTCAAAATTGTTTGAGTATTTTAGCTTATTATTTCATGTAAAACAAATTCTGTTTTAGTTCTATTGAATTATAGCTACTTCCTTTTCTATAGTTGTTTTTAAATTATTTTATTTTATATTTCAGAAAGTTTATGTTTGGTTTCTATTAGTTAAACAGTAGGTGTTCAACAAGTTTTTATATTTATTTTATTTTGTTATCGTGAAATCAATTCAAGTTCGCTAATAACTTGCAATGGATTTCTCTACTGTTTTAACTCCCAATTGAAAATACTTTCAAAATAGCTTTATGAAAAAAATACTTTATTTTTTTGTCTTAACTAAATTTATATTTTATTCTCTGTTATTTTAGTGTTTTATTTTCCGTTAGACAAAACTATTTTTGTGAATGTTGTAGAAGAAGACTCCTAGTTTTATTTGAAGTTCCTTGGATTCTTATTCGCTCTCTCTTTTGTTTTGATTGTTAGTGTGAGTGCTTATGTGAATGATATGTTTGTTATATAGATTTCATCAGAGAGTGACGAGTAGTCTATCAAGTTATTTCTTGAGAACGATAATTCTTCTTCGTCAACATCACCAGGCAAGTTCACTTTGACCATTGCTTTCATACCTATGTTTATTGCATTTAGTGGCACCTTTGCAACCACCCCTCAAGAGTGTTATTGAATCCTTGTAGTTGAGTAGTATGCATGAGGTAGGAACCCATCACCCTGTTACCAAGCCCGGACGTTATTTATTTTAATGCTACGCTATAGTAGGCGGGTTTGGTATGAGTGCTCAGGAGTGGTGTGAGAATGAAGGATTTCGTCAATAACGATAACTCCATGATGGCACCTGCAAGGACTGCATCTTCGAGGCCTCAAGACTTCAAGACTCGAGACAAGAATTCAATACACACTCTTTGGGTGAAGGGCGGTTGACGGGCACCCTAGAGAAACTAGTGGTTGGCGGGATGCATGGAGAAGCGCCATGACATCTTGCGGAAAGCTTCACCCAGACTCAAAGAGACGGAAGAATACTTCACGCCCGAAGCTTACATGCAACCGCAAGTCATTATGGGCTCGCTTGGTTGACCTTAGTTGTGACTCTGGCTGGGACGGTACTAGCAGATGTAGAACTACGGTAGGATGGGTTGAGTACCGGACGGTGGTCGAGGAACTCTTTGGAAGACCATGTTTGGTCATCTTCTTCTCAAACACCACGAAGTGCGAGAACGTGGAAAGAGGGATCGAATCTTGCGGGTAAAGTGTACAAACCTCTGCAGAGGGTTTAAACCTAATCGATTAGCCGTGTCCCCGATTACGGACAATTTGAGCCTCTGGACTTGGATCTATCTGGAACTCTCAACACCGGATGATAACTTAATTGTGGGCAACTTATGATGATTTTGGGCTATGAGACATCGGTTGGCGGAACCATGTCATGTTAGAAAACTCTATAGTACAGACTTCATTTATTCCTTCGATGTAGGGAAAATAAAACCAGCTTTTACGCAAACAAAACTCAGATACAGAGCCACAAAGCCATATTGCATATAGTATAGTTTATCATCTGTTTTCTCTTATTGTGATCTTGCCGGTACATTCAATGTACTGACCTACACGGCTGCAACGTATCATGTTGCAGATATTTTCCTCGACGAGTAAGAGTTACGATATAGGGTTACGGTCTACACTCAACCTGCCGATGGCGTTGATGGGACTCCACACCCGCTTGATTGTTTCGCTGAGTATTATGAGGTATATATCATTTACGTTATTTATACATGTGATTGCACTTTGATATATACATTGATGTCTTGTGTGTGCAAAGATCTTGATCGAGGATGGCACAGATACACAGAGGCTTGACCGTCTGAGGTCGGGTCGCTACAGATATGGTATCAGAGCACATGTTGGCTGTAGGACGTGACCCTAGAAAATGACTTAGTAATATGAAGACCCCAATAGGAATGACCTTTGTTTTGTACTACTCTCGTAACACCTGATTCCTATTACTGAACCTTCCTTATTCCAAACTATAGATGGAGAGCTACATTCTGAACAAAAGAGAACACTACGAGAAGGTTCTTGGAGGCCCCTTCCTTGTGGAGCTAGTCAGGCTGCTGAAGTTACCGATACCTGAGATCAAGGCAACTAAGAGGACGTCCAGATCGTGGGGAGTCAAGACCCAAGTTTTTGGTCGTAAGGAAGACCCCAAGACTGCAGACATCAGCTTCGGAACTATAAATGGTGACTGTGATATGGGATCAACACTGCCGTCCATGATGCTATTGCAGGTTTATGCTATCGTCATCGTGCTGCACTAAACCCACATTTCTTTGGAAGGATGGGATGGCAGAAGTTTGATGGAGCAACTATTGCCTTGACGGAAGCGCAGAAGATGAAGTTTTCCCCACTTTTAGTGTACAATCAGGATCTGGAACAATACGTCAAGAATCTTCAGATGGACCTCCTGGAAGCCCTGTTTGACAATGAAGCACTACGAGAAGAGGTCAAGACTCAGAGACTGAAGGTAAACAGGCTGGAGGAGGAGAACCTCGAGATCTCGAGAATGCGTCAAGAACTGAAGAACAGCAGGACCATGTCACATGCAAAGGACGTTGAAATCCAGAAGCTCAAGGAACAACTTCAGGACATACAGGGTCGTCACAAGAAACTCCGAGTCGACAGGGAAAATCTAGCAGAAGAACTGGAAGAGATCAAGTCCACACGAAGAAACCCAAGAATTTAGTAGTATTCCACCATGAGAGAAATAAAGATGAACGCTTATCTCGATTTAAGTATCTGACCATACCAAATTATGTGGGTGGCGATACTGTAGTATTGATTGAAGAAATGAATGCTTGGTTGCTATTATTTCTGTGTGTTTATTGAATGCTTGGATAGATGCGATATTCGTAGGTTTGTATTTATTTCAACCATGAGAGACGTAAGTTACGGAAGAATGGTAGAAGGCCTTCATATGGGAACAGCATCAGGAATTGGAAACTCCCGAGCATTGAAGACCTGAAGAAATGAGGACTTAGAAACGAAACCATAGTAGAACGGCCCATTACAAACGATAATTTTGTTGATGAGTGGGTAATTGCCTTCTCTTTCTATCTCAACCGGACTCAAATCTTGAACCCATGGACAACTGAACACCAAACCTTTACGGAGACAATTGCAACTTCCCATGGAGATACATCCCTTTCTCGAGCACTCCTCTTATCCTACACATGCAGATGACAACCCTTTATGAGTCTTTCCTTAAGGGCCTCAAACGATCATGACCACGACAAGTGATCATGATTACCCAAGATCTTGAAGGACATGATGAAGCATATTCACCTTGAAAGAGATGCAGTCTACAAAGGCTACCCTTCATGCAAAAGGAGTGGAACTTTGGTACGTGGAGGTACACCTCCACCGCTTGAAAGGAGTTTGCCCAAAATGATGGGGCAGTACTTTTCATTTCACGTGCCACAAGCAACTTTCTTCGATGCTGTTCGTGAAGCAGCCATGGAAGCCATCGCCGATCGGAGAAATACTTGAAGCAAGACTCCGTTATACTCAAGAATACTTAAGCGAAGTGCATACAGAGATGATGGAGGTGAAGCTCAAGGCCACCACGATGAAACAGAAGATTGAAGAATTCAAGGCACATGTCGCACAATTCCAGTGGGACTGAAGAATCCTCGAGGAGGAAAAATGAATAAAGTTGGAAGTAATGTCTGACCATACCGAACCATGTGGGTGGCAGCATTTGTAATAAATTTTTTGGAATTTGGATTCACGAAAAATGATTAAGGATGTAATAAAAGGTTGATATGATAATAAAGAGATTTATGGATAAGATAGTGCATTTTTCCTTGGTGTCGTAGTACTCTGTAAAGCCACAAGATAAATGAAGAAAGAAAGGTGTTATTCATGACGGTCCATAGGAGGAAGCCGGACAAGATAAGTTGGAGTTGTGATTTTGATATGATGGTATGAAGAAACAGAGTACCACTGGATTTAAAGGAGGTGTAATATGGAACAAGAGAGTTACTCCAAGGATGAGTTAAAGTTGCACAAGAGCTGAAGTGGGCCATAACCCATGTGCCTGTGCTTTTGAAAGGAAACTGATATAACCTTGATAAAGGAATAAATTGGAGGAATCAGCAGACCAATCAGCAAACGTTTCGTAGGAGATTACGCAAAAACCTAAGAGTGGTGAAGAAACGATAGATGTTTTGTTTGGCTTGCAGAAACCATGGATTTACTCGAACCCAATTCGAGGACAAGAGAAATTCTGCAATGCTTGTGAGTATGCCCAAGTGTTAGAATACGTGATTCACTGCTCACGTATGTGGTAATGATTCAAATACGGATGGATTGGCCCCATACCGAGACTTCTATCATGAACTATCATATGTTGATGGAAAATCAGAGGACTTGAAAACCTTTGAAGAGTGTCGACGCGATAAGCCATAAAACCATAGAATGGTAGGACGATGGAACCCCTTTACAGGCAAACGTTGCCAATCGTAGGTTATACGGTGAGGTTCAACCCAGACCCATTTTCTGCAGGAGAAAACCTTGTAGACCACCATGAGTGTTTCGATAGTTGTTTAGAATGGACACAGACCCATCAGCTAAGAAGATCCGGTCTCGGATTTAACTTCAACTTTGACGAACCGACCCAAGCTTTTGAGGAAAACTCTATGCTTGACGATGAAGAGCTTTAATGAAGGAGCTATTGTAAGATATGTGAAGAGACATACATTGTCAGCCCTCCGGAGGAAATATCTGAGTTTATTGGAACCATGACCTTGTTTTTAAGTGTGGTAGCACCCCTGACCTTTTCGACCAAGACATTTGCTAGAAGACCCCAACCCTAACCCTTTTCTTGTTATCCTCTTGAATCTCGAGGACTAGATTCATTTTAAATGTGGTAGGTTTGTAACATCCCAAATTTTGGAATGTTAAATAATTAATTGAATTGTTTGTTTGTTTGCTTGAGTGAATTAAACTTGAGTGAAATTTGAACCTTTTCAAAACTTTTGAATGAGAGGGAATAAAATGACTTTCCCTTCTCCGCAAATTCAAATTCATCCTATTAAAATCAATGAGAGAAGATGACATGACTTCTTCAACTATAAAGAATTTGAACGGAGTTTTGCAATTTAATTCTTTCAAATATTTGCACTTGCTTCTCTATTTTTCTTCCCAGAAATACCCGAAAAATAAATTCTTGCAAGCAAGAAAGAGCGGAGGAAAATGAACCTCCAAAATCAGGGCATTTTGAAAATATTTGAGCCAAGAAAACCAAAGTTTTTATTTAAAATTATTTGCAAAAAGAAATAAAGCCTTTAGGATTTTCTGAAAACATTTTTTTAAGTTTTTATTTTGGCCGTGGAATAATGCTCATCATCTACATTTATTTTTCTGATAATTTTAGTATATAAAACTCTTGATTCGAATTGATTTGATTTCCTTTTTATTGTTTTAGTTTCCTAATTTTAAAAATAGGAATGGAATCGTTTTATTAGGAAAACCTGTTGGCCCATTAAGCACTTTCCTATTCTAGCCCAACAAGAGATCATCTCCTTCCTCTGTTTCCTCTCACGTTACAGAAGCTTTCCATATCAGTCTTTCCATCCCAGCGCCTCCCGAGACCGCCTATAAAACCCCCTCCCTCTCCTCGTTCCATTTTTCCCATCACCACGCCCCTCCTGCCCGTAGCCTCCTCGCCACCGTCCTCCTTTTCCTGCCTAGAACGCTCACCAGGAGCTCTCCTGAACCTCCCATCGCCCAGCGCCACCTCCCCAAGCGCCGACCCCTCCTCCGCCACCCCCACCTCGCCGGCGACCTCGCCCCTCGCCGAGCAGCCTCCACATCGCCGTCTCCTTCCTGCCATCTCTACCTCACGTCAGGTAACTCCGTTTTCGTTTTCAGATTTATTTCCGTAACAGATTTAGTTCCGTTCTTGTTTAGCTTATAACTTTTGATCTAGAAGTCCAATGATGCTGATTCTTTTTGCGTTAGATCACAATTTTCTTGTAGTTTCAAAAATATATAATTTGTCTAAGTTTGGATTTATAAAATTGAGTTAGATCAGATTTGAATTAAAGCTTGTTTTGCTTATTTCGGGAGTTTAAAAATAGATTTTATTTGATTCTTTTTTCTACTGATCACTAGTGATCATATTTACTAGTGGTAAAAACTTCAAAATTGTTTGAGTATTTTAGCTTATTATTTCATGTAAAACAAATTCTGTTTTAGTTCTATTGAATTATAGCTACTTCCTTTTCTATAGTTGTTTTTAAATTATTTTATTTTATATTTCAGAAAGTTTATGTTTGGTTTCTATTAGTATTACAGTAGGTGTTCAACAAGTTTTTATATTTGCAACCACCCCTCAGTAGTGTTATTGAATCCTTGTAGTTGAGTAGTATGCATGAGGTAGGAACCCATCACCCTGTTACCAAGCCCGGGACGTTATTTATTTTAATGCTACGCTATAGTAGACGGGGTTTGGTATGAGTGCTCAGGAGTGGTGTGAGAATGAAGGATTTCGTCAATAACGACAACTCCATGATGGCACCTGCAAGGACTGCATCTTCGAGGCCTCAAGACTTCAAGACTCGAGACAAGAATTCAATACACACTACTGGGTGAAGGACGGTTGACGGGCACCCTGGAGAAACTAGTGGTTGGCCGGGATGCATGGAGAAGCGCCATGACATCTTGCGGAAAGCTTCACCCAGACTCAAAGAGACGGAAGAATACTTCACGCCGGAAGCTTACTGTGCAACCGCAAGTCATTATGGGCTCGCTTGGTTGACCTTAGTTGTGACTCTGGCTGGGACGGTACTAGCAGATGTAGAACTACGGTAGGATGGGTTGAGTACCGGACAGTGGTCAGAGGAACTCTTTGGAAGACCATGTTTCGGTCATCTTCTTCTCAAACACCCTGAAGTGCGAGAACGTGGAAAGAGGGATCGAATCTTGCGGGTAAAGTGTACAAACCTCTGCAGAGGGTTTAAACCTAATCGATTAGCCGTGTCCCCGGTTACGGACAATTTGAGCCTCTGGACTTGGATCTATCTCGGAACTCTTAACACCGGACTGATAACTTAATTGTGGGCAACTTATGATGATTTTGGGCTATGAGACATTGGTTGGCGGAACCATGTCATGTTAGAAAACTCTATAGTACAGACTTCATTTATTCCTTTGATGTAGGGAAAATAAAACCAGCTTTTACGCAAACAAAACTCAGATACAGAGCCACAAAGCCATATTGCATATAGTATAGTTTATCATCTGTTTTCTCTTATTGTGATCTTGCCGGTACATTCAATGTACTGACCTACACGGCTGCAACGTATCATGTTGCAGATATTTTCCTCGACGAGTAAGAGTTACGATATAGGGTTACGGTCTACACTCAACCTGCCGATGGCGTTGATGGGACTCCACACCCGTTTGATTGTTTCCGCTGAGTATTATGAGGTATATATCATTTTACGTTATTTATACATGTGATTTCACTTTGATATATACATTGATGTGTGTGTGCAAAGATCTCGATCCAGGATGGCACAGATACACGAGGCTTGACCGTCTCGAGGTCGGGTCGCTACACGTCAGCGACATAACGTGCAGGTGTGCTATGGGCGATGGGCCCAGAACCCTGTGCGCTTAGGTTTAGACCGGCGTGCTGGCCTCTCTGTTGTGCCTAGGTGGGGCTGCGACGTGTTGATCTTCCGGGGCGGGTATGACCCGAAAAGTGTGTCCGCCAAATGGGATCAAGCGTGTTGGGTTATGTGGTGCACCCCTGCAGGGAAGTTAATCTATTCGAATAGCCGTGATCTTCGGTAACAGGACGACTTGGAGTTGTACCTTGACCTTATGACAACTAGAACCGGATACTTAATAAAACACACCCTTCCAAGTGCCAGATACAACCCGGTGGTCGCTCTCTCTCAGGGTTACGAGGAGGGGATCGCCGGGTAGGATTATGCTATGCGATGCTACTTGGAGGACTTCAGACTACTCTCTGCTACATGCTGCAAGGCGGAGGCTGCCAGAAGCGTAGTCTTGACGGATTAGTTATCCCCTCTTATTCTCGGCATTCTGCAGTTCAGTCCATCGATATGGCCCTTTACACATATATCCATGCATATGTAGTGTAGCTCCTTGCTTGCAGTACTTTGGATGAGTACTCACGGTTGCCTTATTCCCCTTTTCCCCTTTCTTTACCGGTTGCTGCGACCAGACGATGGAGCCTCGAGCGACGCCACCGTCGTCGATTTACTCCTACTACATCGGAGGTGCCTACTACTACGTGTTGCCTGCTGACGACGACCAGGAGTAGTTAGGAGGATCCCAGGCAGGAGGCCTGTGCCTCTTTCGATCTGTATCCCAGTTTGTGCTAGCCATCTTATGGCACCTTGTTTAACTTATGTCTGTACTCAGATATTGTTGCTTCCGCTGACTCGTCTATGATCGAGCACTTGTATTCGAGCCCTCGAGGCCCCTGGCTTATATTATAATGCTTGTATGACTTATTTATGTTTTAGAGTTGTGTTGTGATATCTTCCCGTGAGTCCCTGATCTTGATCGTACACATTTGCATGCATGATTAGTGTACGATTGAATCGGGGGCGTCACAATTACAATCTCATGGAATTTGATTCAACCAAGTACCTACATGGGTTAGATAACATGCAAGATGCAAATATATCCAAGATATAATATTTTCATCATAAGAGAGATATCATGGATTAGTCATAAGCTCATGTCTTGCATGTATCCAATAGAGTTTCTACTCCAAGTTTGAAGCATCAATGATGTTCAATTCTCCTCTCAACCTGCAAAACACTTTCTCATCAAGAGGTTTAGTAAATATATCGCTAATTGCTTTTGGTGCGTAACATGCTTAAGATTAATGTCACCCTTAGCAACATGATCTTGAATGAAATGATGTCGAACTTCAATATGCTTAGTTCGAGAATGTTGTACGGGATTATGACCAATTTTGATAGCACTTTCATTGTCACAAAGCAATGGAACATGTTTCACATATATCCCATAATCTTTAAGAGTTTGGTTCATCCAAAGTAATTGAGCACAACATGAACCAGCGGCAATGTACTCCGCTTCGGCTGTAGATAAGGATACCGAGTTTTGTTTCTTGGAGGACCAAGACACAAGAGATCTACCAAGAAATTAACAAGTACCCGAAGTGGACTTTCTATCAACCTTGTCTCCGGCATAGTCCGAGTCGGAGTAGCCAACAAGATCGAAAGAGGTCCTCTTAGGATACCAAATACCAAAATTTGGTGTATGAATTAAGTATTTCACTATCCTTTTTATGGCCTTAAGATGACATTCTTTAGGAGCAGCTTGATATCTTGCACACATGCACACACTTAGCATAATATCGGGACGTGAAGCACATAGGTATAACAATGATCCAATCATAGAGCGATAAACCTTTTTATCAACCGGTTTACCATCTTTGGTTAAATCAAGATGTCCACTAGTAGGCATGGGTGTAGACATACCTTTGCACTCTTGCATATTGAACTTCTTGAATAAATCCTTAGTGTACTTCGTTTGAGAGACAAAAGTACCTTCCTTAGTTTGCTTGATTTGCAACCCAAGAAAGAATTTGAGTTCACTCATCATTGACATCTCAAACTTCTCCGACATTAGTTTTCCAAACTGCTCACTAAAGTGAGGGTTAGTTGATCCAAATATGATATCCTCAACATAAATTTGGCATACAAATAATTCTCCATTAACCCTTTTAGTAAAAAGTGTGGAATCAATTTTCCCAATTTCAAAGCCTTTTTCAATAAGAAACTTGGTCAAGCATTTATACCATGCTCTAGGAGCTTGTTTAAGACCATAAAGGGCTTTGTGAAGCTTGTAAACATGATTTGGTTTCTTAGGATTGACAAAGCCGGGAGGTTGTTTAACATAAACTTCCTCCTCTATTTCACCATTTAGAAAAACACTTTTAATGTCCATTTGGTACAAGGTGATATTATGGTGATTAGCATAGGCAAGTAAGATGCGAATGGATTCAAGTCTAGCAACGGGAGCATAAGTCTCACCATAGTCCATACCTTCGACTTGTGTGTAGCCTTGGGTGACGAGACGTGCTTTTTTGCGAACTACTTGTCCATCTTCATCTTGCTTGTTGCGAAACACCCATTTGGTACCAATGATGTTGTGGTTGTTGTCGGGCTTCTCAACCAATGTCCAAACTTGGTTTCTCTCAAAGTTGTGTAGCTCTTCATGCATAGCATTTATCCAATCCGGATTTTCCAATGCTTCTTCGACCTTCATAGGTTCAATGCTAGAGATGAAAGAATAGTTTTCACAGAAGTTAGCTAAACGAGTTTTAGAGCGAGCGATTCTCCCGGTTTGAATATCATTGTAGATTTGCTCGACGGGATGGTCTTTAGAAATTCTTGCTCAAACTCGTGAAAGCTTTTTCTTGGGTATCGGTTGAACATCTTCTTCATCTTCTTCTTCTTCTTCTTCTTGATCTTCTTCATTGTTGGCGTTGTCGTTTTCTTGTCGTGGTGGAGAAGGAGGTTGTTGACGTTCGTGATGTTCTTCCTCGTTTTCTTCATCTTGGTGTGTTCCACTTGTGGATGCTTCCGTATCAACTCTTGGTTCACCTTGTCGTGATGTAGAAGCTTCCACTTGGACAGACGAGGTACTCTCCTTCACCTCCGTTGGACGGACCTTGCCAATAGACAAGTCTTGGATTGCTTCCGAAGGGTCTTTGTCTCCTACATCAATTGCCAATTGCTCTACTTGCGAGCCGTTAGATTCATCAAACTTCACATCTACCGTCTCTTCAACCTTTCGGGTGAAATTGTTGTAGACACGGTAAGTGTGAGAGTTTGAGCCATAACCTAGTAGGAAACCTTCATGAGACTTAGGAGCAAACTTTGAACGACGATGCTTATCAAGAATGTAGCACTTTGAGCCGAATACTCGAAAGTATCCAACTTGGGGTTTGTTACCGGTGAGGAGCTCGTATGCCGTCTTCCCGAGTAGCTTGTGAAGATACAAGCGATTTGTTGCATGACAAGCTGTCTCAACCGCTTCTGCCCAAAAGTGCGTCGGTGTCTTGTACTCATCAAGCATCGTTCTCGCCGTTTCGATGAGCGTCCGGTTCTTCCTCTCAACAACTCCATTTTGTTGAGGTGTGTACGTAGCTGAGAACTCGTGTGAAATCCCTTCTTCGTCAAGAAAGGTGTCCACATTTGCGTTCTTGAACTCCGTTCCGTTGTCGCTGCGAACCTTCTTGATCTTCACTTCAAACTGATTTTGGGCCTTCCTAGCAAAGTTTTTGAAGATCTTTTGGACCTGCGATTTATCATCGAGAAAGAACACCCACGTAAATCTTGAAAAATCATCAACTATAACTAGACCAAAAGAATTTCCACCGAGTCTTTTGTAAGCGTTGGGACCAAAAAGATCCATATGAAGTACCTCGAGTGGCCTCCTTGTGGTCATGATATTCTTCACGGGATGCCTTCCTCCAACCTGTTTACCTGCCTGACAAGCACTGCAAAGTCTATCCTTATCAAATATGACATCGTTAACTCCAAAGATATGATTTCCTTTAATAAGCTTGTCAATATTTCTCATGCCAACGCGACCTAGTCGTCTATGCCATAACCAACCTTTTGAGGATTTAGTAATTAAGCAAGTTTTAGGTTGTGCCTTTTTAGAGAAATCAACAATGTAAAGATCACCTCTACGTATACCGGTAAAGACCATTTTATGATTGTCTCGACGAAACACTTGACAATCTACTTCAATAAATAGGACATTGAAACCGAAATCAGCAAGTCTAGATACTGAAGGTAAGTTGTAGCCAAGAGATTCAACGAGCATGACTTTCTGAATGGAGCTATCATGTGATATGGCCACCTTACCAAGGCCAACCACCTTACCCTTTGAGTTGTCACCGAAAGTGACATACTTTCGAGGACTATCATTTTCAGCAAGCTCACGAAACATGTCTTTATCTCCGGTCATGTGATCGGTACATCCACTGTCAAGAACCCATTCCTTTCCTCCTAACACATATCCCCAAACATTTGCCATAAGACCAAAATGTCTCATTGCATCATCAAGATCGAAGTCACTATCATCATCCTCATCATAGTATCCATGTTCAACATCGTCATGTGGTGGATCAAGTCCTAGAGAGGGTAATTCGTTAGAGTGAGTTTGACAATGATCTTGCTTATGAATTCTTATAGCTTCGGAAATAATATCACCAATAATTCCAACATCTCCTTTGGCACGCACAAGGTCGGTAAGTTCAAATAGACGATCACCAAACATAGGATCACTAGTATTCATCTTACTCAAGGCAATAGATTTATGGAGAATTTCATCTAGATTTTCAAGGAATAATTTGGAAAGCGTTCCTCAAGAAATTTCCATATAGTGTAGGCAAATTCAAGAGTAGGCAAGATTCTAATTAAGTTTCTAGGCAAGCCTCTAGTGATAAGATTAACAGTTCTAAGATTCCTAATCATGTCAATAGATTCATCAAGGGTAGGATGCATAGGATCAACATGAGGTGCACAAGGGCTAGCAATGTACTTGTTCAAATGATATTGATTGAAAATTACAAGCATCTCATTTTTCCACTCATGAAAATACTCTCCATCAAGAATAGGCACTCTATGTCTAAGACTCCCCAAAGTAGACTCATCCATCTTCCTCCAATGGTGATTAAACCAAGGCAATGGTGACCAATGCTCTGATACCACTTGTAGGATCTTGAGAAGAGGTGTCTAGAGGGGGGGTGATTAGACACTAAGTACCAAAGTTGCAGTTTTTAATTTTTTTTAGGTTTAAGTGGAGTTTAGGCACAAGTTTAACATTCACGATACATAACAAGCAAGCATGCAAATAGTATGTGAGCAGCGGAAAGTAAAGCAGGCAACTTGCAAGAATGTAAAGGGAAGGGTTTGGAGAATTCAAATGCAATTGGAGACATGGATGTTTTTGTCGTGGTTCGGATAGGTGGTGCTATCGTACATCCACGTTGATGGAGACTTCAACCCACGAAGGGTAACGGTTGCGCGAGTTCACGGAGGGCTCCACCCACGAAGGGTCCACGAAGAAGCAACCTTGTCTATCCCACCATGGCCATCGCCCACGAAGGACTTGCCTCACTAGCGGTAGATCTTCACGAAGTAGGCGATCTCCTTGACCTTACAAACTCCTTGGTTCAACTCCACAATCTTGTCGGAGGCTCCCAAGTGACACCTAGCCAATCTAGGAGACACCACTCTCCAAGAAGTAACAAATGGTGTGTTGATGATGAACTCCTTGCTCTTGTGCTTCAAATGATAGTCTCCCCAACATTCAACTCTCTCTCATAGGATTTGGATCTGGTGGAAAGAAGATTTGAGTGGAAAGCAACTTGGGAAGGCTAGAGATCAAGACTCTTGTGGTTGGAATGGAATATCTTGGCCTCAACACATGAGTAGGTAGTTCTCTCTCAGAAATAGGATGATGGAAGTGTAGGCTTGTTCTGATGGCTCTCTCCAGGAATGAAGAGGAGGTGGAGGGGTATATATAGCCTCCACACAAAATCTAACCGTTACACACAATTTACCAAACTCGGTGGGACCGAATCATCAAACTCGGTCGGACCGATTTAGTAAACCTATTGAACGTTAGGGTTTTCGGTGGGACCGATATGCAACTCGGTAGGACCGATATGGTTAGGGTTAGGGCATAACGTAATCTCGGTGAGACCGATTACACAAACTCGGTGGGACCGATTTTGGTAATTAGCTTACCAGAGAGTTGGTCAGGCAAATCGGTGGGACCGATCACTCAAACTCGGTGAGACCGAATTTGGTAATAAGTTAACCAGAGAGTTTGCATTGTAATCTCGGTAGTACCGACATACAAACTTCGGTGAGACCGATTTTGGTAATGGACATACGAGAGATTTCAATCCCATCTCGGTGAGACCGAGATCCCTATCGGTGAAACCGATTTGCCTAGGGTTTGTGGCGTGGCTATGACATCCGAACTCGGTGGCGCCGGATAGAAAGAATCGGTGGGGCGAGTTTGACTTTAGGTTTAGGTCATATGTGGATGTGAGAAAGTAGTGGAGGGTTTTGGAGCATATCACTAAGCACATGAAGCAAGAGGCTCATTAAGCAACACCTCATCCCTTCTTGATAGTATTGGCTTTTCCTATAGACTCGATGTGATCTTGGATCACTAAAATGTAAAATGTAGAGTCTTGAGCTTGAAGCTTGAGCCAATCCTTTGTCCTTAGCATCTTGAAGGGGTTCCCACATCCTTTAGTCCATGCCACTCTATTGTTGAACTTATTTGAAAAATACTGGATAAAAGTGTTAGTCCAACAAGAGATGTGTTGACATTAATTACCAAAACCACCTAGGGAGCACTTGTGCTTTCACGCACCCCTAGGGTTTCCAACCCTAGGCGCAGGGAAAGGCCCAAGGGGGGCGCACCAGCCCACCAGGGGCTGGTTCCCCTCCCCACTTCAGCCCATGGGGCCCTCCGGGATAGGTGTCCCCGCCCGGTGGACCCCCGGGACCCTTCCGGTGGTCCCGGTACAATATCGGTGACCCCCGAAACTTTCCCGATAGCCGAAACTGGACTTCCTATATATAATTCTTCACCTCCGGACCATTCCGGAACTCCTCGTGACGTCCGGAATCTCATCTAGGACTCCGAACAACTTTCGGGTTACCGCATACTAATATCTCTACAACCCTAGCGTCACCGAACCTTAAGTGTGTAGACCCTACGGGTTCGGGAGACACGCAGACATGACCGAGACGACTCTCCGGCCAATAACCAATAGCGGGATCTGGATACCCATGTTGGCTCCCACATGTTTCATGATGATCTCATCGAATAAACCATGATGTCGAGGATTCAAGTAATCCCGTATACAATTCCCTTTGTCAAATAGTATGTTACTTGCCCGAGATTCGATCGTCGGTATCCCAATACCTCGTTCAATCTCGTTGCCGGCAAGTCACTTTACTCGCACCGTAATGCATGATCCCGTGACCAACCACTTAGTCACTTTGAACTCATTATGATGATGCATTACCGAGTGGGCCCAGAGATACCTCTCCGTCATACGGAGTGACAAATCCCAATCTCGATCCGTGTCAACCCAACAGACACTTTCGGAGATACCTGTAGTATACCTTTATAGTCACCCAGTTACGTTGTGACGTTTGGTACACCCAAAGCACTCCTACGGCATCCGGGAGTTACACGATCTCATGGTCTAAGGAAATGATACTTGACATTGGAAAAGCTCTAGCAAACGAACTACACGATCTTGTGCTATGCTTAGGATTGGGTCTTGTCCATCACATCAGTCTCCCAATGATGTGATCCCGTTATCAATGACATCCAGTGCCCATGGTCAGGAAACCGTGACCATCTATTGATAAACGAGCTAGTCAACTAGAGGCTCACTAGGGACATGTTGTGGTCTATGTATTCACACATGTATTAAGATTTCCGGATAACACAATTATAGCATGAATAATAGACAATGATTATGAATGAGGAAATATAATAATAACCATTTTATTATTGCCTCTAGGGCATATTTCCAACATATATATGTTCATAATGAGCTGAAATCATTGTTTTTTATCGTCGATGACACATACAGACATATTTTACAATCGCTTCGTTGTCTTACATCATGATTGTGATGTCCCATTAGAAGGTTTTTAATGTTCCACGATAAAGGTTTATTGTGATGTTCCATTGTGTGCCATAATTATTTTGATCACATATAAGTTTTTCCATTATTGTGACTAACTTTGAGAAGGATTTTTCTTCTTCTTCCCTGATGGAATCCTGATACAACTTGAAGCAAATTCTCCGGTCTATCTCTTTTAGTAATAACAACCATGCATTTTATGGCAGTATGACTCTAGAGGGGGAGGACGGGCATTCCCTATGTTTGGTCTACTTTAGTTCCTCGTAGGGTCCAAGTCTTTCTGTGGCTTACATCTCATAACAAACCTATGACTAGACAAAAATTTGTAGAAAAGAAACTTGAATGTACCTTTGGATTGTGTACTTTGCAATGAGCAAGAAATTGTTTCTCATCTGCTCTTTTATTGTGCAGTTTCTAAAAAATATTTGGAAATAGTTGTCTAGCTTCTTTGGAATTACTTTCGGATATGATTTTCGTTCTGTTGCCAGATTTTGGCCTGCTAACAACAACCACATGTGCCTAATTTTACATGTGCTTCCATCTTAGGGTGTACCTGGAAAACTAGAAATGCACACATATTTAGTAATGCAATTTGGTCTGATATTAAGCAGGTGTGGCGGTTAATCCTAGTGCTCTAAGAAAAAGGAGGATCCTACACAAGGAGAAGCATCTCGGAAGAAAGATTCAATCTCTAAGATAATCTCTTCATGGAATAGAAACTCCACATCGTTTGTCCTTGGAGTAACTGACCCTGACCTTGGCACTGGTTCTCTCAATAGTGACCTCCTCTCTAGCATGTCCTTGGTTGATCCAGTCAATAACCAACAGGTGAGGGGAGAGGGCAGATGCTTTGCCATCCCCTACCCCGAACCCAAAGAGACCAAAGCCTTCCATGCTTAGCCCTACAATCCTCTCGAGCTGACCAACTCGTCCCTATAGCCCCCCACCCCAAGAAACCCAAGATCACCTTTTGTCGGTGTCAAAACCGGCAGACCTCTAGTAGGGGGGCCGAACTGTTAGATCGGATCGATGGGTAACAAGAGAAAGAACACACCGCATTTAGCCAGGTTCGGACCCTCTCTATAGAGATAAAACCCTACGTCATGCTCTTGTTTATATTTTGGATGTATCTGAAGGAAATATGCCCTAGAGGCAATAATAAAAGTTATTATTTATTTCCTTATATCATGATAAATGTTTATTATTCATGCTAGAATTGTATTAACCGGAAACATAATACATGTGTGAATATATAGACAAACAAGATGTCACTAGTATGCCTCTACTTGACTAGCTTGTTAATCAAAGATGGTTATGTTTCCTAACCATGAACAAGGAGTTGTTATTTGATTAACAAGGTCACATCATTAGTTGAATGATCTGATTGACATGACCCATTCCGTTAGCTTAACACTTGATCGCTTAGTATGTTAATGCTTTCTTCATGACCCATACATGTTCCTATAACTATGAGATTATGCAACTCCTGTTTACGGAGGAACACTTTGGTACTACCAAACGTCACAACGAATCGGGTGATTATAAAGGAGTACTACAGGTGTCTCCAAAGGTACTTGTTGGGTTGGCGATTTCGAGATTAGGTTTTGTCACTCCGATTGTCGGAGAGGTATCTCCAGCCTTCTCGGTAATGCACATCACTTAAGCCTTGCAAGCATTACAACTAATGAGTTAGTTGTGAGATGATGTATTACGGAACGAGTAAAGAGACTTACCGTAACGAGATTGAACTAGGTATTGGATACCGACGATCGAATCTCGGGTAAGTAACATACCGATGACAAAGGAACAACGATGTCATTATGCGGTTTGACCGATAAAGATCTTCAGAGAATATGTAGGAACCAATATGGGCATCCAGGTTCCGCTATTGGTTATTGACCGAGAATGGTTCTAGGTCATGTCTACATAGTTCTCGAACCCGTAGGGTCCGCACGCTTAACGCTTCGATGACAGTTCATAATGAGTTTATAAGTATTGATGCACGAAGGTTGTTCGAGTCCGGATGTGATCACGGACATGATGAGGAGTCTCAAATGGTCGAGACATAAAGATTGATATATTGGAAGCCTACATTTGACATCGGAAGTGTTCCGGTGAAATCGGATTTTATCGAGTACCGGAGGTTACCGAACCCCGGAAGTCTATGGGCCTTAATGGGCCATGGGAGAAGAGGAAGGGCAGGCCAAGGTGGGCTGCGCCCCCTCCCCTCTAGTCCGAATAGGACAAGGAAGGGGCGGCGCCTTCCTCTTCCCCTCCTCCAATCCTAGTCCAACTAGGAGGGGGAGTCCTACTCGGTGGGAGTAGGACTCCTCCTTGCGCGCCCCCTAGGGCCGCCACCTCCCCTTGGCTCCTTTATATACGGGGCAGGGGCACCCCAAGACACACAAGTTGATCTACGGATCTTGCCTTAGCCGTGTGCGGTGCCCCTTCCACCATATTCCACTCGGTCATATCGTCATGAGCTTAGGAGAAGCCTGCGCCGGAGAAGTCATATCGTCATGAGCTTAGGCGAAGCCCTGCGTCGGTGGAGCATCAACATCGCCACCACGCCGTCAGGTTGACGGAACTCATCCCCGACACTTTGCTGGATCGGAGTCCGGGATCGCCATCAAGCTGAACGTGTGCAGAACTCGGAGGTGCCGACGCTCGGTGCTTGGATCGGTCGGATCGTGGAGACGACGGCTACATCAACCGCGTTGTTATAACGCTTCCGCTTTCGGTTCACGAGGGTACGTGGACTAACACTCTCCCTCTCGTTGCTATGCCATCACCATGGTCTTGCGTGATCGTAGGAAATTTTTTGAAATTACTACGCTCCCCAACAATGGCATCCGAGCCTGGTTTTATGCGTTGATGTCATGTGCACGAGTAGAACACAAGTGAGTTGTGGGCGATACAAGTCATACTGCCTACCAGCATGTCATACTTTGGTTCAGCGGTATTGTGAGATGAAGCCGGACCGACATTACGCCAGACGCTTACGCGAGACTGGTTTCACCGCCCGAGCACTCGTTGCTTAAAGGTGACCGGCGGTGTCTGTCTCTCTCACTTTAGTTGAATCGAGTGTGGCATACGCCCGTCCTTGAGAAGGTTAAAACGGAGTCTATTTGACGAAGTATCGCTGTGGTTTTGATGCGAGGTAAGAACGGTTCTTGCTCAGCCCGTAGCAGCCACGTAAAACTTGCAACAACAAAGTAGAGGACGCCTAACTTGTTTTTTCAGGGCATGATGTGATGTGATGTGGTCATAACGTGATGCTATACTTTATTGTATGAGATGATCATGTTTTGTAACCGAAGTTATCGGCAATCGGCAGGAGCCATATGGTTGTCGCTTATTGTATGAAATGCAACGCCATGTAATTGCTTTACTTTATCACTAAGGAGTAGCGATAGTCGAGAAGCAATAGTTGGCGAGACGACAACGATGCTACGATGGAGATCAAGGTGTCGCTACCGGTGACGATGGTGATCATGACGGTGCTTGGCGATGGAGATCACAAGCACAAGATGATGATGACCATATCATATCACTTATATTGATTGCATGTGATGTTTATCCTTTATGCATCTTATCTTGCTTTGATTGACGGTAGCATTATAAGATGATCTCTCACTAAAATTATCAAGAAGTGTTCTCCCCGAGTATGCACCGCTGCGAAAGTTCTTCGTTTGAGACACCACGTGATGATCGGGTGTGATAGGCTCTACGCTCAAATACAACGGGTGCAAAACAGTTGCGCACGCGAATACTCAAGTTAAACTTGACGAGCCTAGCATATAACAGATATGGCCTCGAACACGAGACCGAAGGTCGGCGTGAATCATATAGTAGATATGATCAACATAGTGATGTTCACCATTGAAACTACTCCATCTCACGTGATGATCGGACATGGTTTAGTTGATTTGGATCACGAATCACTTAGATGACTAGAGAGATGTCTGTCTAAGTGGGAGTTTTTAATATGATTAATTAAACTTAAATTTATCATGAACTTAGTACCGATAGTATTTTGCTTGTCTATGTTTCTTGTAGATAGATGGCTCGTCTTTGTTGTTCCGTTGAATTTTAATGCGTTCCTTGAGAAAGCAAAGTTGAAAGATGATGGTAGTAATTACACGGACTGGGTCCGAATTTGAGGATTATCCTCATTGCTGCACGTAAAAATTACGTCCCGAAGCACCGCTGGGTGACAGCTCTGCTGCAGATGCCGAGCCGAAGTTGTGAACGTCCGCAAAGCAGAGCTGATGACTACTCTATAGTTCAGATGTGCCATGCTTTACGGCTTAGAACCTGGTCTTCAACGACGTTTTGAACGTCATGGAGCATATGAGATGTTCCAGAGTTGAAGTTAATATTTCAAGCAAATGCCCGGATTGAGAGATATGAAGTCTCCAATAAGTTCTATAGCTGCAAGATGGAGGAGAATAGTTACGTCGGTGAGCACATACTCAAAATGTCGGGCATAACAATCACTTAATTCAGCTGGGAGTTAATCTTCCGGATGATAGTGTCATGATGAATTCTCCAATCACGCCACCAAGCTACAAGAGCTTCGTGATGAACTATAATATGCAAGGGATGACTAAGACAATTCTGAGCTCTTCGCGATGCTGAAAGTCATGGAGGTAGAAATCAAGAAAGAGCATCAAGTGTTGATGGTCAAGCAAGACCACTAGTTTCAAGAAAAGGGCAAAGGGAAGAAGAAGGAAACTTCAAAAGAACAGCAAGAAAGTTGCTGATCAAGAGAAGAAACCCAAGTCTGGACCTAAGCCTGAAATCGAGTGTTTTTACCGCAAGCGATCGACATCGAAGCGGAACTGCCCCAAGTATTTGGCGGATAAAAGGATGGCAAGGTGATCAAAGGTATATGTGATATACATGTTATTGATGTGTACCTTACTAATACTCGCAGAGTACTGGTATTTGATACTGGTTCATTGCTAATATTTGCAACTCAAAGCGAAACTACGGATTGCGAAGATTGGCTAAGGACGAGGTGACGATGCGCGTTGAAATGGTTCCAAAGTCGATGTGATCGCGATCGGCACGCTACCTCTACATCTACCTTTGGGATTAGTTTTAGACCTAAATAATTGTTATTTGGTGCCGCGTTGAGCATGAACATTATATCTGGATCTTGTTTATTGCGAGACGGTTATTCATTTAAATCAGAGAATAATGGTTGTTCTATTTATATGAGTAATATCTTTATGGTCATGCACCCTTGAAGAATGGTCTATTCTTGTTGAATCTCGACAAGAGTGATACACATATTCATAATATTGAAGCCAAAAGATGCAGAGTTGATAATGATAGTGCAACTTATTTGTGGCATCGCCGTTTAGGTCATATCGGTGTAAAACGCATGAAGAAACTCCATACCGATGGGCTTCGAATCACTTGATTATGAATCACTTGGTACTTTGTAACCGTGCCTCATGGGCAAGATGACAAAACGCCGTTCTCGGAACTATGGAGCGAGCAACTGATTTGTTGGAAATCATACATACCGATGTTTGTGGTCCAATGAATGTTGAGGCACGTGGCGGGTATCGTTATTTTCTCACCTTCACAGATGATTTGAGCAGATATGGGTATATCTACTTAATGAAACACAAATCTGAAACATTTGAAAAGTTCAAAGAATTTCAGAGTGAAGTGGAAAATCATCGTAACAAGAAAATAAAGTTTCTACGATCTGATCGTGGAGGAGAATATTTGAGTTACGAGTTTGGTTTACATTTGAAACAATGTGGAATAGTTTCAGCAACTCACGCCACCCGAACACCACAGAGAAATGGTGTGTCCGAACGTCAGAATCGTATTTTACTAGATATGGTGCGATCTATGATGTCTATTTCGATTTACCGCTATCGTTTTGGGGTTATGCTTTAGAGACGGCCGATTCACGTTGAGTAGGACACCGTCAAAACCGCTGAGACGACGCCTTATGAACTGTGGTTTGGCAAGAAACCAAAGTTGTCGTTTCTTAAAGTTTGGGGCTGCGATGCTTATGTAAAGAAACTTCAACCAGATAAGCTCGAACCCAAATCGGAAAATGTGTCTTCATAGGATACCCAAAGGAGACTGTTGGGTACACCTTCTATCATAGATCTGAAGGCAAGATTTTCGTTGCTAAATTCGGGTCCTTTCTAGAGAAGGAGTTTCTCTCGAAAGAAGTGAGTGGGAGGAAAGTAGAACTTGATGAGATAACTGTATCTGCTCCCTTATTTGAAAGTAGTTCATCACAAGAAATGGTTCTGTGACAACTACACCAATTAGTGAGGAAACTAATGATGATGATCATGAATTTTCAAATCAAGTTGCTACTGAACCTCGAGGTCAACCAGAGTAAAATACGCACTGAGTGGTACGGTAATCTTATTCGAAGTCATGTTACTTGACCATGGCGAACCTACAAACTATGAAGAAGCGATGGTGAGCCCAGATTCGCAAAATGGCTGGAAGCCATGAAATCTGAGATGGGATCCATGTATGAGAACAAAGTATGGACTTTGGTTGACTTGTTCGATGATCGGCAAGCCATTGAAAATAAATGGATCTTTAAGAAGAAGACCGACGCCGATGGTAATGTAATCTGTCTACAAAGCTCGACTTGTTGCAAAAGATTTTCGACAAGTTCAAGGGTTGACTACGATGAGACTTTCTCACCAGAAGCGATGCTTAAGTCTGTCCGAATCATGTTAGCAATTGCCGATTTTATGATTATGAAATATGGCAAATGGATGTAAAACCGCATTCTTGAATGGATTTCTAGAAGAAGAGTTGTATATGATGCAACCAGAAGGTTTTGTCGATCCAAAGGGTGCTAACAAAGTGTGCAAGCTCCAACGATCAATTTATGGTCCTGGTGCAAGCCTCTCGGAGTTGGAATAAACGCTTTGATAGTGTGATCAAAGCATATGGGTTTGTCACAGACTTTTGGAGAAGCCTGATTTACAAGAAAGTGAGTGGGAGCTCAGAGCATTTCGATATTATATGTGGACGACATATTATTGATTGGAAATGATATAGAATTTCTGGATAGTATAAAAGGATACTTGAATAAAAGTTTTCAATGAAAGACCTCGTGAAGCTGCATACATATTGGGCATCAAGATCTATAGAGATAGATCAAGACGCTTAATTGACTTTCACAAAGCACATACCTTGATAAAGTTTTGAAAAGTTCAAAATGGATCGAGCAAAGAAAGGTTTTTACCTGTGTTGCAAGGTGTAAGATTGAGTCGACTCAATGCCCGACCACAGCAGAAGATAGAGAGAAAATGAAAGATGTTCCTATGCTTCAGCCATAGGCTCTATCATGTATGCAATGCTGTGTACCAGACTGACGATGCTTAGCTGTAAGCTTGGCAGGAAGGTACCAAAGTAATCCAGAGTGGATCATCGGACAGCGGTCAAGAACATCCTGAAATACGAAAAGGACTAAGGATATGTTTCTCGATATGGAGGTGACAAAGAGCTAGTCGTAAATGGTTACGCCGATGTAAGCTTTGACACCGATCCGGACGATTCTAAATCGCAAACCGGATACGTGTTTTTATTAAACGGTGGAGCTGCGGTTGGTGCAGTTCTAAACAAAGCGCCGTGGCGGGATCTACATGTGAAGCGGAGTACATAGCTGCTTCGAAGCAGCAAATGAAGGAGTCGGATGAAAGAGTTCATTTCCGATCTAGGAGTCATACCTAGTGCATCGGGACCGATGAAGATCTTCGTGACAATATCGTGCAATTGCCTTGGCAAAGGAATCCAGATTTTCACAAGAGGACCAAGCACATCAAGAGACGCTTCAATTCCATTCGGGACCAAGTCCAAGTGGGAGACATAGAGATTTGCAAAATACATACGGATCTGAATGTTGCAGACCGCTGACTAAGCCTCTTCCACAAGCAAAACATGATCAGCACCAAGACTCCATGGGTGTTAGGATCATTACTTTGTAATCTAGATTATTGACTCTAGTGCAAGTGGGAGATCAAGGAAATATGCCCTAGAGGCAATAATAAAAGTTATTATTTATTTCCTTATATCATGATAAATGTTTATTATTCATGCTAGAATTGTATTAACCGAAACATAATACATGTGTGAATATATAGACAAACAGATGTCACTAGTATGCCTCTATTTGACTAGCTTGTTAATCAAAGATGGTTATGTTTCCTAACCATGAACAAGGAGTTGTTATTTGATTAACAAGGTCACATCATTAGTTGAATGATCTGATTGACATGACCCATTCCGTTAGCTTAACACTTGATCGCTTAGTATGTTAATGCTTTCTTCATGACCCATACATGTTCCTATAACTATGAGATTATGCAACTCCTGTTTACGGAGGAACACTTTGGTACTACCAAACGTCACAACGAATCGGGTGATTATAAAGGAGTACTACAGGTGTCTCCAAAGGTACTTGTTGGGTTGGCGATTTCGAGATTAGGTTTTGTCACTCCGATTGTCGGAGAGGTATCTCAGGCCTTCTTGGTAATGCACATCACTTAAGCCTTGCAAGCATTACAACAAATGAGTTAGTTGTGAGATGATGTATTACGGAACGAGTAAAGAGATTTACCGTAACGAGATTGAACTAGGTATTGATACCGACGATCGAATCTCGGGTAAGTAACATACCGATGACAAAGGGAACAACGTATGTCGTTATGCGGTTTGACCGATAAAGATCTTCAGAGAATATGTAGGAACCAATATGGGCATCCAGGTTCCGCTATTGGTTATTGACCGAGAATGGTTCTAGGTCATGTCTACATAGTTCTCGAACCCGTAGGGTCCGCACGCTTAACGCTTCGATGACAGTTCATAATGAGTTTATAAGTATTGATGCACCAAGGTTGTTCGAGTCCCGGATGTGATCACGGACATGACGAGGAGTCTCAAATGGTCGAGACATAAAGATTGATATATTGGAAGCCTACATTTGGACATCGGAAGTGTTCGGGTGAAATCGGGATTTTATCGAGTACCGGAGGTTACCGAACCCCCGGAAGTCTATGGGCCTTAATGGGCCATGGGAGAAGAGGAAGGGCAGGCCAAGGTGGGCTGCGCCCCTCCCCTCTAGTCCGAATAGGACAAGGAAGGGGGGGGGCGCCTTCCCTCTTCCCTCCTCCAATCCTAGTCCAACTAGGAGAGGGGGAGTCCTACTCGGTGGGAGTAGGACTCCTCCTTGTGCGCCCCTAGGGCCGCCACCTCCCCTTGGCTCCTTTATATACGGGGCAGGGGCACCCCAAGACACACAAGTTGATCTACGGATCTTGCCTTAGCAGTGTGCGGTGCCCCTTCCACCATATTCCACTTCGTCATATCGTCGCGGAGCTTAGGAGAAGCCCTGCGCCGGAGAAGTCATATCGTCATGAGCTTAGGCGAAGCCCCGCGTCGGTGGAGCATCAACATCGTCACCACGCCGTCGGTCGACGGAACTCATCCCGACACTTTGCTGGATCGGAGTCCGGGATCGCCATCAAGCTGAACGTGTGCGTAACTCGGAGGTGCCGTGACGCTCGGTGCTTGGATCGGTCGGATCGTGGAGACGTCGACTACATCAACCACGTTGTTATAACGCTTCCGCTTTCGTTCTACGAGGGTACGTGGACGGACACTCTCCCCTCTCGTTGCTATGCCATCACCATGGTCTTGCGTGATCGTAGGAAATTTTTTGAAATTACTACGTTCCCCAACAGTATCGAAGTACAGAGTTGATCTTCGCCGGATGTTGGTTTGCACTATCAGGATAGGAGATCGCTGGTTTGATTGCTAGACCTTAAAGTTTAGAGTAATCATTTATGCTGTTAGGCCAAACTTGTATAGAAAATATTTATTCTCGTATAGAGCACTAAATGTCATCAAGCCGGTTAATCGCCAATTGGGTTGCACCCTCTTCATTTGTGTTCAAAATAAATTACTTTATGTTGTTAATCTAAAGAATATATAACTTCCTGATCCCACTTCAACAACAAATGTTGTTTCGGTAAGGCGCGCTCCAAAATATTGGATAGTTTTTCCTCTTAATGTGATTTGTGTTGTTTCTGGCCTACCATAGTTACTTTTCTGCAAGTTTTTCTTTTTGTAAAAGGAGCAGGCCCCACACGCTGTCCCCATCGTCTGATCACTGATAGTGGGTTCCATGCCTGCTGGCACGTCTTATCAGCGTCAAGGATGTATAAAAACGAGTTCTGCACCGTATTTACACGGCAAAATCAAGTTTTTGCATCACTTCAATGTACATCACAACTTTTAGCACTGAAGTGATCATTCACGCAAAGTTCTGACACCACTGCTACACTAGTGGTGTAATTGACTCTTTTTCTGGGTTGTTTTTAGGACTTGTATTTTAAGACGAGAGCGGTTCTTGTTCCACTTGGTACTGGCTCGACGGCAAGCAGCTGGCGCTCACGGCCTTCACGTCATCGCTGCAAATTGCCGGGCTGGTGTCGTCCGCCGCTCGTGGCCAGCTGCACGCCTGCATCAGCACCGCCGAGGCCATTGGACGTCAGCGCATCGTGCTCATGGGCGGGTCGCTCTCCCTCGTCGGTGGCGCCATTACCAGCGTGGCCGTTCTTACCGTCGGGTTCACCAACTTGGTAAGTATAAATCATCAAGGATTGCATCAATAAGATTTGCCATCGACAATAGAACTGGGTATTCTCGTGGTTTCTACCATGTTGATTTCGAGGACGATGAATCGCTCGAGAAAGCTATCGGGATGAATCAATCTGAACTGCGGGGAAGACCTGTGAAGATAGCGTATGCTATCATCAACAGGGCCTGAAGGCTGGTTAGCTGGTGCTCAATGTTTAGCATTATTCAGCTAGTGAGATTCAGCAGTAAGGTCTTGCCTCCTTCACTGTTTCCATTATGTTTCTATAGACCAAACACACAATAATGTTTGTGTATCCCAGATATTGGCCAGATGTGATGACCGTGTAACAAATACTTTTGGGCCTGCATCTTATCAATCTATCCTAAAAATCATACTGCCCATTGTTCTGCCCATTGTTCTGTAGAACATCCCCTTGTTCAGAATAATAAGGCCAGCTATAACGCACGACCTCTTGTGAAATCTGGATTCCTTTGCCAAGGCAATTGCACCAGTATTGTCACAGAAGATTTTCATTGGTCCCGATGCACTAGGTATCACAGAAGATTTTCATTGCCTAATTTTACATGTGCTTGCATCTTAGGGTGTACCTGAAAAACTAGAAATGCACACATATTTAATAATGCAATTTGGTCTGATATTAAGCAGGTGTGGCGGTTAATCCTAGTGCTCTAAAAAAAGGAGGATCCTACACAAGGAGAAGCATCTCGGAAGAAAGATTCAATCTCTGAGATGATATCTTCATGGAATAGAAACTCCACGTCGTCTATCCTTGGGGTAACCGACCTTGACCTTGGTGCTGGTTCTCCCAGTAGTGCCCTCCTCTCTAGCATATCCTTGGTTGATCCAGTCAATAACCACAAGGTGAGGGGAGAGGGCAGATGCTTTGCCATCCCCAACCTCAAGCCCAAAGAGACCAAAGCCTTCCATGCTTAGCCCCTGCAATCCTCTCGAGCTCACCAACTCTTCCCTATAGTCCCCCCTGAAGAAATCCAATATCACCTTTTGTCGGTGTCAAAACCGGCAGACCTCGGATAGGGGGGCTCGAACTGTTAGATTGGATCAATGGGTAACAAGAGAAAGAACACACCGCATTTACTCAGGTTCGGGCCCTCTCTATGGATGGAGGTAAAACCCTACGTCCTGCTCTTGCTTATATTATGGATTTATCAAAGTACATAGTTGATTTTCGCGCGGATGTTGGTTTGCACTATCGGGACAGGAGATCGCCGGTTTGATTGCTAGAACTTTTTCATTCAAGTTTAGAGTTATCATTTATGCCGTTAGGACAAACTTATATATAAAATATTTATTCTCGTATAGCGCACTAAATGTCATCAAGCCTGGTGGTTAATCGCCAATTGGGGTTGCACCCTTTTCATTTGTGTTCAAAAAAATTACTTTACGCTGTTAATCTAAAGAATATATAACTTCCTGATCCCACTTCAACAACAAATGTCGTCGGTTGTTTAGGTAAGGGCATGTACAATGGTTGATAAGACAGTCTTATCTTAAGTCTTGCATGTAATTTAGAGATGACAAAAAAATATGTCTACAATGAGTTATATCTTAGCCTTATCTTTAATAACTAGTCATTCCTTTAAACATGGTAAGACAAATTGTGCTAAGAGATCATCTCTTGTCTTATCTTAAATACGAGAAGACAAGCCTTTTCTTATGAGTTCTCTCTCCTCCACGTCATCATTTATATTAGGTGGCACTCCTAAGATAGCACCATTGTACATTGCCCTAAGACGCGCTCCGAAATATCGGACAGTTTTCCTCTTAATGCAATTTGTGTTTTTTCTGACCTAACGGGGTTATTTTTGTGCAAGTTTTTCTTTTCGCAAAGAGCAGGCCCCACACGCTGTCCCCATCGTCTGGTCACTGATAGCGGGTTCCATGCATGCTGGCACATCTTGCCAGCGCCAAGGATATATACAAACGAGTTTTGCACCGTATTTACCTGGCAAGTCAAGTTTTTGCATCACTTCATTGTACACCACAACTTGTAGCATTAATATGATTATTCATGCCAAGTTCTAGCACCACTGCATCAGTGGTGTAATTGACTCTTTTTCCGAGTTATTTGTAGGACTTGTATTTTAAGACGAGAGCAGTTCTCGCTTACGTTGCCAGAAGAAGATGGTGGTCGCGCAACGGAAACGGTATCTTGCACCTTGCGGGCTGGTGCCGTCCGCCGCTCGTGGCCAGCTGCATGCCTGCATCAGCACCGCCAAGGTCATTGGACGTCAGCGCATCATGCTCATGGGTGGGGCGCTCTTCCTCGCCGGTGGCGCCATTACCAGCGTGGCTGTGCTTACCGTCTTCGTCACGGTTCACCAACCGTAAGTATAAATCACCTTCCCGATGCATTTATCTAAGGGCAGTACTGCTTGCGGCGCGCCGCCCAAATTTGGGCCGGTCGTCCCACTACCATCCGATTTGACCTACTACAACCGCGGATCCCGATTTCCTCTCGTTCTTCCCTTCGACGGGATCTGAAAAGAAATTCCCCAACCGACCGCGCGTTCCTCCCTCGTCTCCTACACTTGCCGGCGACCCGAGCCGCTCGTCGCTGCCTCCGCTTGTCGCCGCCATCGCCACCGTGTTTCCCAGCAAGAAAAATCCCAACAAAAATAAAACACCATTGGTTTGCGGTAGCAGCAAAAACCATGCGGGTTCCAGCAAAATTATACCCGATGCAGCTGTAATGGTGCGCCCGGTTTGTTTGCAGCTGCATCTCGCTTTTCCAGCAAAATTGACCTCGCCCGTCGAACAACCGACGTTGTTGGTTCCAACAAAACAACTCACCGCTTCCAAAGAAATTGCATCATAGATTCCAGCAAAAATTGTGTCTTCCTAGTTCCAGCAAATTGGATCACAGGTTCCAACAAATTGAATCACTGGTTCCAAGCAAAGAAAATCACCGGTTGTAGCATCACACCGCCTTTGTCACCGCAGTGAACAGGCGCACCACCGATTGCATCCCAAAAATCTGTTGCCTGGTTCCAGCAAAAACTGTCACCGGTTGTAGCAAAATCAATACCGGATGTAGCAAAACAAGATAGAAAGTTGCAAATCTCCAGCAAAAAACGATCGCCATTTCCAGCAAAGAAATCCGGCGGTGGTAGCAAAACAAAACACCGGTTGTAGCATCGCTACCGCTTGGGCGCAAAAAATGCATCTCTGCGGGTCCAGCGCCCTTCACGAAGCGGCAGCAGCACGATGTTCGCTGGTCCCAGCACGAGAACCTCGAGGGGTTCAAACGCCGGCAACCAACAGTCCCAAAGAATCATGGGCGTAGAATCTTTCATGGGTTTGTTGCGGCAGCCACCTCTTCCTTGGTACCATGGCTGTGAGAAGAGGTAGGTGATGATATGGGTAGCGTGAGGAGGAAAAGGAAAAGGTAGGAGATAAGGGAGAAGCAAGTGGGTGGGCGAGAGCAGCCCAGGATGCGGCCTGGTCGAGCGATAGGATAAGGCTGGAGAAGCTTCGCGAGGATAAGCATTCATGTAGGCTGTTCGATCGCGTTTCATCGATGGCCCATGCGCGTCGGCCGAAGTGACCCGCCGCTACCGGTGTAAACATTTACCTTTATCTAATCTATCTATGTGCATACCACGGCTTGCCGATGAAAGTCAAGTCTTCGGTTGACATATACATCGCATATGAATCCAGCCATTGTTCGCTGGACTCATTCGATCTTGGAGTGGACTTACCACATCATGCCAAGATATCTTGAGCCACTAACCTCGCCGCTTAATTTTAAGTGCAAGTGGAACCATGCATGACTGGACTTAACCCAACAACAATAGACTGAGTGACGAGCCGTCAATCATGTCATTACCAAGTCTCTAGTTGACCTCGTGGCACACCTGGTCGCTTGGTCTCGGTTCCTAGTATAAACATGACCCGTGATTGTTGTGAAAGTTTTAAATTCAATTGATTCTTGTTCTCTTTCCGGTGAACTTGAAATGATTATGTACTTACGCTGAACCTAAAGAAGTTCTAACGATAAGTCATATGAGGTATCATATGACTATCGAATAGCAATGGACTGCTTGCCGAACTATATAATATAAGTATTTTCTTTTGCGGGGATATAATATAAGTAATTGCAAAGAAATAAAAGGAACTCGAGCAAATGAATCGTCAAGCAATCATGTAAATCGATCTTTGTTCTGATCACTTTAGAGTTTTCATTTTCATTTTCCTCCGCTAAGGTAGAGATGGTGTCTTGTACAACTTTGCTCTTTGCCGGTGCAATTCTTAATGTGTGTGTTAGTATTGGTTGTATGCATGGCTGGACTAACCCAATAACAATAGACTCCATGCGTGACGAGACTTCAATCATGACACAACTAGCCCATGCATGCATATAGTGAAGGAAATATGCCCTAGAGGCAATAATAAAGTTATTATTTATTTCCTTATATCATGATAAATGTTTATTATTCATGCTAGAATTGTATTAACAGGAAACATAATACATGTGTGAATACATAAACCTACAGAGTGTCACTAGTATGCCTCTACTTGACTAGCTCGTTAATCAAAGATGGTTATGTTTCCTAACCATGAACAAGGAGTTGTTATTTGATTAACGGGATCACATCATTGGTTGAATGATCTGATTGACATGACCCATTCCATTAGCATAGCACCTGATCGTATAGTTTGTTGCTAGTGCTTTTCTTCATGACTTATACATGTTCCTATAACTATGAGATTATGCAACTCCTGCTTGCCCGAGGAACACTTTTGGTGTTACCAAACGTCACAACGAATCGGGTGATTATAAAGGTACATTACAGGTGTCTCCGAAGGTACATGTTGGGTTGGCATATTTCGAGATTAGGATTTGTCACTCCGATTGTCGGAGAGGTATCTCTGGGCCCTCTCGGTAATGCACATCACATAAGCCTTGCAAGCATTGCAACTAAATGTGTTAGTTGTGAGATGATGTATTACGGAACGAGAAAAGAGACTTGCCAAGAATGAGATTGAACTAGGTATTGGATACCGACGATCGAATCTCGGGCAAGTAACATACCGATGACAAAGGAACAACGATGTTGTTATGCGGTCTCGACCGATAAAGATCTTCGAGAATATGTAGGAACCAATATGGGCATCCAGGTCCCGCTATTGGTTATTGACCGAGAGGTGTCTCGGTCATGTCTACATAGTTCTCGAACCCGTAGGGTCCGCACGCTTAACGCTTCGATGGCGGTTATTATGAGTTTATATGATAATGATGTACCAAGGTTGTTCGAGTCCCGGATGAGATCACGGACATGACGAGGAGTCTCAAATGGTCGAGACATAAAGATTGATATATTGGAAGCCTATGTTTGACTCGAATCACTCCGGTGAAATTGGGAATTTTACCGAGTACCGGGGTTACCGGAACCTCCGGGGTCAATGGGCCTTGATGGGCCTTAGTGGAAAGGAGAAAGGGGCCCAAGTGCTGGTCAGACCTTCCCCTTCCCTAGTCCTATTAGGACTAGGAGAAGGGGTGGCGCCTCTCTCCCTTCCCTTGGCCAATCCTAGTTGGACTAGGATTGGGGAATCCTACCCGGTGGGAGTAGGACTCCCAGCGCAGCCCTTGGTGGCCGCCAGCCCTCCCTTCCCTCCTTTATATCTGGGGCAGAGGGCACCCCATGACACACAAGTTGATCATTGAGATCGTTCCTCAGTGTGCGGTGCCCCTTCCACCAAACTACACCTCGAATATACCGCTGCGGAGCTTAGGCGAAGCCCTGCGCCGGTGGAACATCATCATCGCCACCACGCCGTCAGGTCTTGTGAAACTCTCCTCAACACTCGGCTGGATCGGAGTTCGAGGGACGCCATCGAGCTGAACGTGTGCAGAACTCGGAGGTGCCGACGCTCGTACTTGGATCGGTTGGATCGGGAAGAAGTACGACTACTTCCTCTACGCTGCGTCAACGCTTCCGCTGCTGGTCTCACGAGGGTACGAGACAACACTCTCATCTCGTTGCTATGCATCACCATGGTCTTGCGTGATCGTAGGAAAATTTTTGAAATTACTACGTTCCCCAACGGTGGTATCGAGCCTGGTTTTATGCGTTGATGTCATATGCACGAGTAGAACACAAGTGAGTTGTGGGCGATACAAGTCATACTACCTACCAGCATGTCATACTTTGGTTCAGCGGTATTGTGAGATGAAGCGCCCGGACCGACATTACGCCAGACGCTTACGCGAGACTGGTTTCACCGCTGTGAGCACTCGTTGCTTAAAGGTGACTGGCGGGTGTCTGTCTCTCTCACTTTAGTTGAACTGAGTGTGGCTACGCCCGGTCCTTGAGAAGGTTAAAACGAGTCTATTTGACGAAGTATCGTTGTGGTTTTGATGCGAGGTAAGAACGGTTCTTGCTCAGCCCGTAGCAGCCACGTAAAACTTGCAACAACAAAGTAGAGGACGCCTAACTTGTTTTTGCAGGGCATGTTGTGATGTGATATGGTCAAGACGTGATGCTATATTTTATTGTATGAGATGATCATGTTTTGTAACCGAAGTTATCGGCAATGGCAGGAGCCATATGGTTGTCGCTTATTGTATGAGATGCAACGCCATGTAATTGCTTTACTTTATCACTAAGGAGTAGCGATAGTCGAGAAGCAATAGTTGGCGAGACGACAACGATGCTACGATGGAGATCAAGGTGTCGCGCCGGTGACGATGGTGATCATGACGGTGCTTGGAGATGGAGATCACAAGCACAAGATGATGATGGCCATATCATATCACTTATATTGATTGCATGTGATGTTAATCCTTTATGCATCTTATCTTGCTTTGATTGACGGTAGCATTATAAGATGATCCCTTACTAAATTATCAAGAAGTGTTCTCCCGAGTATGCACCGCTGCGAAAGTTCTTCGTCTTTGAGACACCACGTGATGATCGGGTGTGATAGGCTCTACGCTCAAATACAACGGTGCAAAACAGTTGCACACGCAGAATACTCAGGTTATACTTGACGAGCTATGCATATAAGATATGACCTCGAACACGGAGACCGAAGGTCGAGCGTGAATCATATAGTAGATATGATCAACATATTGATGTTCACCATTGAAACTACTCCATCACACGTGATGATCGGTCATGGTGTAGTTGATATGGATCACGCAATCACTTAGAGAATTGGAGGATATTTTTCTAAGTGGGAGTTCTTAAGTAATATGATTAATTGAACTTAAATTTATCATGAACTTAGTACCGATAGTATCTTGCTTGTCTATGATGTGTAGATAGATGGCTCGTCTTTGTTGTTCCGTTGAATTTTAATGCGTTCCTTGAGAAAGCAAAGTTGAAAGATGATGGTAGCAATTACACGGACTGGGTCCGTAATTTGAGGATTATCCTTATTGCTGCACGGAAGAATTACGTCCTGGAAGCACCGTTAGGTGCCAGGCCTGGTGCAAGGGCTGCGCCGAAGTTGTGAACGTCCGCAAAGCAAAGCTGATGACTACTCTATAGTTCAGTGTGCCATGCTTTACGGCTTAGAACCGGGACTTCAACGTCGTTTTGAACACCATGGAGCATATGAGATGTTCCAGAGTTGAAGTTAATATTCCAAGCGAATGCCCGGATTGAGAGATATGAAGTCTCCAATAAGTTCTATAGCTGTAAGATGGAGGAGAACGTTTCACAAGTGAGCATATACTCGTAATGTCGGATATAACAATCACTTGATTCAACCGGGAGTTAATCTTCCGGATGATTGCGTCATTGATGAATTCTCCAATCATCGCCACCAAGCTACAAGAGCTTCGTGATGAACTATAATATGCAAGGGATGACCAAAACAATGCCCGAGCTCTTCGCGATCTTTGAAAGCATGGAGGTAGAAATCAAAAGGAGCATCAAGTGTTGATGGTTAACAAAACCACTAGTTTCAAGAAAAGGGCAAAGGAAAGAAAAAGGAAACTTCAAAAAGAGCGGCAAGCAAGTTGCTGATCAAGAGAAGAAACCCAAGTCTGGTCCTAAGCACAAACCGAGTGCTTCTATTGCAAGCAGGCTGGTCTTTCGAAGCGGAACTGCCCCAAGTATTTGGCGGATAAGAAAGATGGCAAGGTTAACAAAGGTATATATGATATACATGTTATTGATGTGTACCTTACTAATACTCGCAGAGCACCTGGTATTTGATACTGGTTCATTGCTAATATTTGCAACTCAAACAGGGCTACGGATTGCGAAGATTGGCTAAGGACGAGGTGACAATGCGCGTGGGAAATGGTTCCAAAGTCGATGTGATCGCAATCGGCACGCTACCTCTACATCTACCTTCGGATTAGTATTAGACCTAAATAATTGTTATTTAGTACCAGCGTTGAGCATGAACATTATATCTGGATCTTGTTTGATGCGAGACGGTTATTCATTTAAATCAGAGAATAATGGTTGTTCTATTTATATGAATAATATCTTTTATGGTCATGCACCATTGAAGAATGGTTTGTTTTACTTAATCTTGATAGTAGTGATACACATATTCATAATGTTGAAACCAAAAGATGCAGAGTTGATAATGATGGTGCAACTTATTTGTGGCAATGCCGCTTAGGTCATATCGGTGTAAAGCGATGAAGAAACTCCATATCGATGGACTTTTGGAGTCACTTGATTATGAATCACTTGGCACTTATGTAACCGTGCCTTATGGGCAAGATGACTAAAACACCGTTCTCCGGAACTATGGAGAGAGCAACAGATTTATTGGAAATCATACATACCGATGTATGTGGTCCAATGAATGTTGAGGCTCGTGGCGGATATCGTTATTTTCTCACCTTCACAGATGATTTGAGCAGATATGGGTATATCTACTTAATGAAACACAAGTCTGAAACATTTGAAAAGTTCAAAGAATTTCAGAGTGAAGTGGAAAATCATCGTAACAAGAAAATAAAGTTTCTACGATCTGATCGTGGAGGAGAATATTTGAGTTACGAAGTTTGGCCTACATTTGAAACAATGCGGAATAGTTTCGCAACTTACGCCACCGGAACACCACAACGTAATGGTGTGTCCGAACGTCGAATCGTACTTTATTAGATATGGTGCGATCTATGATGTCTCTTACTGATTTACCGCTATCGCTTTGGGGTTATGCTTTAGAGACGGCTACATTCACTTTAAATAGGGCACCATCTAAACCGCTGAAACGACGCCTTATGAACTGTGGTTTGGCAAGAAACCAAAGTTGTCGCTTTTGAAAGTTTGGGGCTGCGATGCTTATGTGAAAAAGCTTCAACCTGATAAGCTCGAACCCAAATCGGAGAAATGTGTCTTCATAGGATACCCAAAGGAGACAGTTGGGTACACCTTCTATCACAGATCCGAAGGCAAGATTTTGTTGCTAAATTGGAAACTTTTTGAGAAAGAGTTTTCACGAAAGAAGTGAGTGGGAGGAAAGTAGAACTTGATGAGATAATCTGTATCTACTCCCTTATTGAGAAGTAGTACATCACGAAAACAGTTTCGTGACACCTACACCAAATAGGAGGAAGCTAATGATGATGATCATGAAACTTCAGATCAAGTTTCTCAGAACTTCAGAGATCAACCAGAGCAAGATCCGCACTGAGTGGTATGGTAATCCTATTTTGGAAGTCATGTTATTGGAACATGATGAACCTACGAACTATGAAGAAGCGATGGTGAGCCCAGATTCCACAAAATGGCTTGAGGCCATGAAATCTGAGATGGGATCCATGTATGAGAACAAAGTGTGGACTTTGGTTGACTTGCCCGATGATCGGCAAGCAATTGAGAATAAATGGATCTTCAAGAAGAAGATCGACGCTGATGGTAATGTTATCGTCTATAAAGCTCGACTTGTTGCAAAAGGTTTTCGACAAGTTCAAGGGATTGACTACGATGAGACCTTCTCACCAGAGCGATGCTTAAGCCGTCCGAATCATGTTAGCAATTGCCGATTTTATGATTATGAAATTTGGCAAATGGATGTTAAAACTGCATTCCTGAATGGATTTACGGAAGAAGAGTTGTATATGATGCAACCAGAAGGTTTTGTCGATCCAAAGGAGCTAACAAAGTGTGCAAACTCCAGCGATCCATTTATGGACTGGTGCAAGCCTCTCGGAGTTGGAATAAACGCTTTGATAGTGTGATCAAAGCATTTGGTTTTATATGAGACTTTTGGAGAAGCCTCAGATTTACAAGAAAGTGAGTGGAGCTCAGAGCATTTCGATATTATATGTGGATGACATATTATTGATCGGAAATGATATAGAATTTCTGGATAGCATAAAGGGATACTTGAATAAAAGATTTTCGATGAAAGACCTCGTGAAGCTGCTTACATATTGGGCATTAAGATCTATAGAGATAGATCAAGACGCTTAATAGGACTTTCACAAAGCACATACTTTGATAAAGTTTTGAAAAGTTCAAATGGATCAGGCAAAGAAAGGGTTCTTGCCGGTATTACAAGGTGTGAAGTTGAGTAAGACTCAATGCCCGACCACCGCAGAAGATAGAGAGAAAATGAAAGATGTTCCTATGCTTCAGCCATAGGCTCTATCATGTATGCAATGCTGTGTACCAGACCTGATGTGTGCCTTGCTGTAAGTTTAGCAGCAGGTACCAAAGTAATCCAGAGTGGATCATGGACAGCGGTCAAGAACATACTTAAGTACTTGAGAAGAACTAAGGATATGTTTCTCATTTATGGCGGTGACAAAGAGCTCGTCAGAACGGTTACGCCGACGCAAGTTTTGACACTCGATCCGGACGATTCTAAATCGCAAACCGGATACGTATTTACATTAAACGGTGGAGCTGTCGGTTGGTGCAGTTCCAAACAAAGCGTCGCTATGGATCTACATGTGAAGTTGAGTACATAGCTGCTTCGGAAGCAGCTAATGAAGGAGTCTGGATGAAGGAGTTCATAACCGATCTAGGTGTTGTACCTAGTGTATCGGGTCCAATGAAAATCTTTTGTGACAATCTTGGTGCAATTGCCTTGGCAAAGGAATCCAGATTTCACAAGAGAACCAAGCACATCAAAAGACGCTTCAACTCCATCCGGATTTGGTCCGGTGGGAGACATAGAGATATGCAAGATACATACGGATCTGAATGTTGCGCACCGCTGACTAAGCCTCTTCCACGAGCAAAACATGATCAGCACCAAGACTCCATGGGTGTTAGAATCATTCTTGTGTAATCTAGATTATTGACTCTAGTGCAAGTGGGAGATCAAGGAAATATGCCCTAGAGGCAATAATAAAGTTATTATTTATTTCCTTATATCATGATAAATGTTTATTATTCATGCTAGAATTGTATTAACAGGAAACATAATACATGTGTGAATACATAAACCTACAGAGTGTCACTAGTATGCCTCTACTTGACTAGCTCGTTAATCAAAGATGGTTATGTTTCCTAACCATGAACAAGGAGTTGTTATTTGATTAACGGGATCACATCATTGGTTGAATGATCTGATTGACATGACCCATTCCATTAGCATAGCACCTGATCGTATAGTTTGTTGCTAGTGCTTTTCTTCATGACTTATACATGTTCCTATAACTATGAGATTATGCAACTCCTGTTTTCGAGGAACACTTTGGTGTTACCAAACGCCACAACGAATCGGGTGATTATAAAGGTACATTACAGGTGTCTCCGAAGGTACATGTTGGGTTGGCATATTTCGAGATTAGGATTTGTCACTCCGATTGTCGGAGAGGTATCTCTGGCCCTCTCGGTAATGCACATCACATAAGCCTTGCAAGCATTGCAACTAAATGTGTTAGTTGTGAGATGATGTATTACGGAACGAGAAAAGAGACTTGCCAAGAACGAGATTGAACTAGGTATTGATACCGACGATCGAATCTCGGCAAGTAACATACCGATGACAAAGGGAACAACGATGTTGTTATGCGGTCCGACCGATAAAGATCTTCAGAGAATATGTAGGAACCAATATGGGCATCCAGGTCCCGCTATTGGTTATTGACCGAGAGGTGTCTCGGTCATGTCTACATAGTTCTCGAACCCGTAGGGTCCGCACGCTTAACGCTTCGATGGCGATGTTATTATGAGTTTATATGATAATGATGTACCAAGGTTGTTCGAGTCCCGGATGAGATCACGGACATGACGAGGAGTCTCAAATGGTCGAGACATAAAGATTGATATATTGGAAGCCTATGTTTGACTCGAATCACTCCGGGTGAAATTGGGAATTTTACCGAGTACCGGGTTACGGAACCTCCCGGGGTCAATGGGCCTTGATGGGCCTTAGTGGAAAGGAGGAAAGGGGCCCAAGTGCTGGTCAGACCTTCCCCTTCCCTAGTCCTATTAGGACTAGGAGAAGGGGTGGCGCCCTCTCTCCCTTCCCTTGGCCAATCCTAGTTGGACTAGGATTGGGGGAATCCTACTCGGTGGGAGTAGGACTCCCAGCGCAGCCCTTGGTGGCCGCCAGCCCCTCCCTTCCCTCCTTTATATACAGGGCAGAGGGCACCCCATGACACACAAGTTGATCATTGAGATCGTTCCTCAGCCGTGTGCGGTGCCCCTTCCACCAAACTACACCTCGAATATACCGCTGCGGAGCTTAGGCGAAGCCTGCGCCGTGGAACATCATCATCGCCACCACGCCGTCAGGTCGACGAAACTCTCCTCAACACTCGGCTGGATCGGAGTTCGAGGGACGCCATCGAGCTGAACGTGTGCAGAACTCGGAGGTGCCGTGACGCTCGGTACTTGGATCGGTTGGATCGGGAAGAAGTACGACTACTTCCTCTACGTTGCGTCAACGCTTCCGTTGCTGGTCTACGAGGGTACGTAGACAACACTCTCATCTCGTTGCTATGCATCACCATGGTCTTGCGTGATCGTAGGAAAATTTTTGAAATTACTACGTTCCCCAACATATAGCTGTCGGCTAGGGAAGGCCCACGGGACGGGAGCTCCCCTTAGATATGCCCACGTTCAGGTCATGCAGCAAGGCATGCCTAGAATTGGCCCAAAAGCTGCCCAGATTTAGGTAGAAAATGGCAAAAACTTGTGTTTTTTCAGAATTTGCTATTTCTCCCCCATCTCAGGCGGGATTTAGGCCGTTTTACGCAGTTCGTCCAATCTGAGGCCAAATTTAGGTTCTGCCTCACAGGTTTTCCACACTCTCGCATGTTTTCGTTTCTCAGTTTTCTTTTCTTATCTTTAGACGCATGCGGTGTTCGTTACAATCGTCTCTTTCCAACAAGGCCGAGCTATACCATAGAAACATGAACCAGGGCTATCTCGACGACGCGTTGCCGCTGTCCGTCGGCACGATACATGCAGCGCCGCGAGGCAAGTGCGTCTGCGGCTGCTACATTAGATTTGATGTCGCTGGCGTCGAGCGCCGGAGATTGGTTGGAGCTGGACACAAGGATGCACGTCAAGTGCAGGTTAAGGAGCGAGTAATGGCCGGCCGTCTGCGGTCATCCTCGCCGCCGTCAAGTTTGGCTCGCTCATCCTCTCCACGCTGGTGATCGACCGCTACGGCCGTAAGGTGCTCGTCATGGTGGGCGCGGTGATCATGGTCATGTGCCAGGTCGCGAACGCGTGGATCATGGGGGCAAAAGCCGCTGATGGCCCGATACCGCGGGCTTACGGGGTGGCGCTGCTGGCGCTCACTTGCGCGGGGTGCGGGTTCGCATGTCGTGGGTGCCGCCATCCGGATCATCCTCGCAGACCTTCCCGATGAAGATCCGGTCGGCGGGTAGTCGGTGAGCGTGTCGACCACGCTGGGGCTCACCTTCCCGCAGACGCAGACCTTCCTCACCCTGTTGTGCCAGCTCAAGCACGCCACGCTCGCCTACCACGCAGCTGGGTGGTGGCCTCACGGCCTTGGTCTTGGTCTTCCCGCCGGAGACCAAGGGCGCCCCTCGAGTCCATGGGCTCCTTCCGGGAGCGCCACTGGTATCTGGAAGAGGTTCGTCGGCGACGGCCACGGCCGGCGCAAACCAGCTTCATCTCCGTCTGCATCAACATGAGCTATGTGTTCGTTTGTCCGTTCAACGACAACCTTGGTCTGCCGTGCACGCATGCTCGGTTAAAGTTTTATTTAGGAGCATGGCATTCTTCTTCTTCTTGCTTGGACTTGGAGTATCTTGTATTGACTCGCGGATGAATTTGCGATGTTGTTATCATGGATGCTAAATGTCTTTCCTTTTCTTTTGACAACTTGGAAAATGGGTACGTTATTAATCGTCGATGTATATATGTATCATGTTCTTGTGCAATGGAATCTTTCTAATGAAACGTGCTGATCACCGGAATATCTTCAACATGAGTATTTGTTGGTCAATCAATCATAGTTGACTCAGACCCAAAAACATGAGTTCATATGTTGTTGGGGAACGTTGCAGAAAATAAAAAATTTCTACGCTTCACCAAGATCAATCTATGGAGTCATCTAGCAACGAGAGAGAGGACTGCATCTACATACCCTTGTAGATCACGCGCGGAAGCGTTCAAGAGAACGGGGTTGAGGGAGTCGTACTCGTCGTGATCCAAATCACCGAAAATCCTAGTGCCGAACGGACGGCACCTCCGCTTTCAACACACGTACGGTTGGGGAAGACGTCTCGTCCTTCTTGATCCAGTAAGGGGGAGGGAGATGTTGATGGAGATACAGCAGCACGACGGCGTGGTGGTGGAAGTAGCGGCGATCTCGGCAGGGCTTCGCAAAGCTCTACGAGAGGGAGAGGTGTTGCGGAGGGAGAGGGTGGCGCCAGGAGCAGGGGAGCATAGCCCTCCCTCCCCCCTCTTTATATAGGGGCCCTGGGGGGCGCCGGCCCCTAGAGTCCCATCTCAAGGGGGCGGCTAAGGGGGTGGCTTGCCCCCAACTCAAGTGGGGCGCCCCCCACTGTAGGATCTTGAGAAGAAGTGTCTAGAGGGGGGGTGATTAGACACTAAGTACCAAAGTTGCAGTTTTTAACTTTTTTAGGTTTAAGTGGAGTTTAGGCACAAGTTTAACATTCACGATACATAACAAGCAAGCATGCAAAGAGTATGTGAGCAGCGGAAAGTAAAGCATGCAACTTGCAAGAATGTAAAGGGAAGGGTTTGGAGAATTCAAACGCAATTGGAGACACGGATGTTTTTGTCGTGGTTCCGATAGGTGGTGCTATCGTACATCCACGTTGATGGAGACTTCAACCCACGAAGGGTAACGGTTGCACGAGTCCACGGAGGGCTCCACCCACGAAGGGTCCACGAAGAAGCAACCTTGTCTATCCCACCATGGTCGTCGCCCACGAAGGACTTGCCTCACTAGCGGTAGATCTTCACGAAGTAGGCGATCTCCTTGCCCTTACAAACTCCTTGGTTCAACTCCACAATCTTGTCGGAGGCTCCCAAGTGACACCTAGCCAATCTAGGAGACACCACTCTCCAAGAAGTAACAAATGGTGTGTTGATGATGAACTCCTTGCTCTTGTGCTTCAAATGATAGTCTCCCCAACAGTCAACTCTCTCTCATAGGATTAGGATCTGGTGGAAAGAAGATTTGAGTGGAAAGCAACTTGGGAAGGCTAGAGATCAAGATTCTTGTGGTTGAAATGGAATATCTTGGCCTCAACACATGAGTAGGTAGTTCTCTCTCAGAAATAGGATGATGGAAGTGTAGGCTTGTTCTGATGGCTCACTCCACGAATGAAGAGGAGATGGAGGGGTATATATAGCCTCCACACAAAATCTAACCGTTACACACAATTTACCAAACTCGATGGGACCGAATCATCAAACTCGGTCGGACCGATTTAGCAAACCTAGTGACCATTAGGGTTTTCGGTGGGACCGATATGCAACTCGGTAGGACCATATGGTTAGGGTTAGGGCATAACGTAATCTCGGTGAGCCCGATTACACAAACTCGGTGGGACCGATTTTGGTAATTAGCTAACCAGAGAGTTGGTCAGGAAAACTCGGTGGGACCGATCACTCAAACTCGGTGAGACCGAATTTGGTAATAAGTTAACCAGAAAGTTTGCATTGTAATCTCGGTAGTACCGATTACACAAACTCGGTGAGACCGATTTTGGTAATGGACATACAGAGAGAGATTTCAATCCCATCTCGGTGAGACTGAGATCCCTATCGGTGAAACCGATTTGCCTAGGGTTTGTGGCAGTGGCTATGACATCTGAACTCGGTGGCGCCGGATAGAAAGAATCGGTGGGGCCGAGTTTGACTTTAGGTTTAGGTCATATGTGGATGTGAGAAAGTAGTGGAGGGTTTTGGAGCATATCACTAAGCACATGAAGCAAGAGGCTCATTAAGCAACACCTCATCCCTTCTTGATAGTATTGGCTTTTCCTATAGACTCAATGTGATCTTGGATCACTAAAATGTAAAATGTAGAGTCTTGAGCTTGAATCTTGAGCCAATCCTTTGTCCTTAGCATCTTGAAGGGGTTCCCACATCCTTTAGTCCATGCCACTCCATTGTTGAACTTATCTAAAACATACTAGATAAAAGTGTTAGTCCAACAAGAGATATGTTGACATTAATTAACCACCTAGGGAGCACTTGTGCTTTCAATCTTCCCCTTTTTGGTAATTGACGGCAACATACATCAAAGCTTTAGACAAAGATATAAAGAATAGAAGTAAAGCTTCGGAAAGACATGTAACAAGCATAGGCTTCCCCTATATGTATGCAATCATGTGAATATGGAATATAGAACCATGTGAGAGCATAACCATTATAGAGTAGGCAATGTGTTACATGTATCTTGGCCATATGCATTAGAGCAAAGAATATTCAAGAAAATACCTTCATGCTCATGAGTCCTTCTTGCAAACAGTATGTACATCAGCAAGAATTCCTCATACACATGAGTGTGATGCATATACTTACCTTGTAGTCTTGAGTTGGCTTAGGGTGGAATGAACCTACACAAACAAGGTTAGATAACATAGGTACATCTACTGGCCGAGCAAATGAAGAAACCACAAGAATACCAAGACTGGATGACATGTAGAGAGTGAGTACTAGGTACCACATTGGATTAGACATGTCCCCAAGAGTAAAGATATGCAATGAATTTAAATGATTCCTTTCCTTAGATGTCTTGCTCCCCTGAATCTAGCATGGGATACTGGGAGAAGATAGGGAACAGAAAATCAGAGCTGAAAGATATAAATGAATAGAGCTTAATGCAAATAAGCACACATGAACATGTCTTTCCCCCAAAAAGACATGTGGCATCTCTCCTCTTGAACATCAAGCATCTGGGATCCTTGAAAAAATACTTTCTACTTGAGTATTCTCTCCCCCTGGAGATCTCTTTCTCCCCCTTAATACTCTCTCCCTTTTGGAAGTGATAAGCTTTGATGTGATCTCTCTCTCCCCCTTTGACATTAATTTCCAAGAAGGGTCTTCTGGAATTTGTTGTGAATGGGTTTGGTCCTTGAGTCACAACACAAAGCACTGGATAAACTTGTGATGCTTGTAGAGGACAAGATTCATTGAGTGGAGCTGGATTTAGAAGAAACATAGAACAAGTGGCAAACTGTTTTTCCTGTTGGGAAATCGGTGGCACCGAGTGGTATGCTTCGGTTGTACCGAAAGGATTTGGTTGGACCGAAAACAACAAATCGGTGAAACCGAGTTCATCGCAGAGAAAACACTTGTCACCTCAGCTCACTAAACTAGTAAGATCTCACAAAGACTTGCAAGGAATTTACTGAATGATATGCCACGAATTGGATGCAAGAAATGCAGAGCAACAGAAAAGAAAAGAAATAAATATAGATGAAGTTTTTTTTGAAAGGGGAAACAAATATGCATGAGACAAATGCAAAAACACAGAAAAGAACACGAGAGAACTTCATCTAGAGATGGTCGGCGACAAAGTCACCTATGTTAGAGTATATTGACTTAGGAGTCAAGTGAGATCACTTGGTCATAGGTCACACTCATCGTTTAAGCTCAAAATGGGGTTACCATTTTTTGTTTAAGCATCTTGATGTATTCACATCTTGTCGAGTTGCTTTAGCTCATGACTCAGAGTAAAGCTTCTCTAAGATGGAATAACATACCTTGGTTGGTGGTGTTGACCATGTAGTTGAACTTGTGTGGGTTGCTCAAGGTTGATGTAGCTCATCAAGAGTTGGAAGCACCACTTGGAATTTGAGTCCATCTACCTACATGGGTTAGTTCTTGCAAGGAGTAGCACTTGTATATCCAAAAATGATAATCATGAAGCTTAACATAGAGTTCATCAAAGGATATGTTTGAATGATTTCGTACTTCCTTGTCTTCAACCACCATTGTGTAGATACTTGGTGATGTAGAGATTGCTCAAGATGTGAGTGGATTACAATCTCATGGAAATTGATTCAACCAAGTACCTACATGGGTTAGATAACATGCAAGATGAAAATATATCCAAGATATAATATTTTCATCATAAGGGAGATATCATGGATTAGTCATAAGCTCATGTCTTGCATGTATCCAATAGAGTTTCTACTCCAAGTTTGAAGCATCAATGATGTTCAATTCTCCTCTCAACCTGCAAAACACTTTCTCATCAAGAGGTTTAGTAAATATATCCGCTAATTGCTTTTCGGTGCGTAACATGCTTAAGATTAATGTCACCCTTAGCAACATGATCTTGAATGAAATGATGTCGAACTTCAATATGCTTAGTTCGAGAATGTTGTACGGGATTATGACCAATTTTGATAGCACTTTCATTGTCACAAAGCAATGGAACATGTTTCACATATATCCCATAATCTTTAAGAGTTTGGGTCATCCAAAGTAATTGAGCACAACATGAACCAGCGGCAATGTACTCCGCTTCGGCTGTAGATAAGGATATCGAGTTTTGTTTCTTGGAGGACCAAGACACAAGAGATCTACCACAAAATTAACAAGTACCCGAAGTGGACTTTCTATCAACCTTTTCTTCGGCATAGTCCGGGTCGGAGTAGCCAACAAGATCGAAAGAGGCCTCTTAGGATACCAAATGCCAAAATTTGGTGTATGAATTAAGTATCTCACTATCCTTTTACGGCCTTAAGATGACATTCTTTAGGAGCAGCTTGATATCTTGCACACATGCACACACTTAGCATAATATCGGACGTGAAGCACATAGGTATAACAATGATCCAATCATAGAGCGATAAACCTTTTGATCAACCGTTTACCATCTTTGGTCAAATCAAGATGTCCACTAGTAGGCATGGGTGTAGACATACCTTTGCACTCTTGCATATTGAACTTCTTGAATAAATCCTTAGTGTACTTCGTTTGAGAGACAAAAGTACCTTCCTTAGTTTGCTTGATTTGCAACCCAAGAAAGAATTTGAGTTCACTCATCATTGACATCTCAAACTTCTCCGACATTAGTTTTCCAAACTGCTCACTAAAGTGAGGGTTAGTTGATCCAAATATGATATCATCAACATAAATTTGGCATACAAATAATTCTCCATTAACCCTTTTAGTAAAAAGTGTGGAATCAATTTTCCCAATTTCAAAGCCTTTTTCAATAAGAAACTTGGTCAAGCATTTATACCATGCTCTAGGAGCTTGTTTAAGACCATAAAGGGCTTTGTGAAGCTTGTAAACATGATTTGGTTTCTTAGGATGACAAAGCCGGGAGGTTGTTTAACATAAACTTCCTCCTCTATTTCACCATTTAGAAAAACACTTTTAATGTCCATTTGGTACAAGGTGATATTATGGTGATTAGCATAGGCAAGTAAGATGCTGAATGGATTCAAGTCTAGCAACGGAGCATAAGTCTCACCATAGTCCATACCTTCGACTTGTGTGTAGCCTTGGGCATTTAGACGTGCTTTGTTGCGAACTACTTGTCCATCTTCATCTTGCTTGTTGTGAAACACCCATTTGGTACCAACGATCTTGTGGTTGTTGTCGGGCTTCTCAACCAATGTCCAAACTTGGTTTCTCTCAAAGTTGTGTAGCTCTTCATGCATAGCATTTATCCAATCCGGATCTTCCAATGCTTCTTCGACCTTCATAGGTTCAATGCTAGATATGAAAGAATAGTTTTCACAAAAGTTAGCTAAACGAGTTTTAGAGCGAGTGATTCTCCCGGTTTGAATATCATTGTAGATTTGCTCGATGGGATGGTCTTTAGAAATTCTTTCTCTAACTCGTGAAAGCTTTTGCTTGGGTCTCGGTTGAACATCTTCTTCATCTTGTTCTTCTTCTTCTTCTTGATCTTCTTCATTGTTGGCGTTGTCGTTTTCTTGTCGTGGTGGAGAAGGAGGTTGTTGATGTTCGTGATGTTCTTCCTCGTTTTCTTCATCTTGGTGTGTTCCACTTGTGGATGCTTCCGTATCAACTCTTGGTTCACCTTGTCGTGATGTAGAAGCTTCCACTTGGACAGACGAGGTACTCTCCTTCACCTCCGTTGGACGGACCTTGCCAATAGACAAGTCTTGGATTGCTTCCGAAGGGTCTTTGTCTCCTACATCAATTGGCAATTGCTCTACTTGCGAGCCGTTAGATTCATCAAACTTCACATCTACCATCTCTTCAACCTTTCGGGTAAAATTATTGTAGACACGGTAAGTGTGAGAGTTTGAGCCATAACCTAGTAGGAAACCTTCATGAGACTTAGGAGCAAACTTTGAATGACGATGCTTATCAAGAATGTAGCACTTTGAGCCGAATACTCGAAAGTATCCAACTTGGGGTTTGTTACCGGTGAGGAGCTCATATGCCGTCTTGCCGAGTAGCTTGTGAAGATACAAGCGATTTGTTGCATGACAAGCTGTCTCAACCGCTTCTGCCCAAAAGTGCTTCGGCGTCTTGTACTCATCAAGCATGGTTCTCGCCATTTCGATGAGCGTCCGGTTCTTCCTCTCAACAACTCCATTTTGTTGAGGTGTGTACGTAGACGAGAACTCATGTGAAATCCCTTCTTCGTCAAGAAAGGCGTCCACATTTGCGTTCTTGAACTCCGTTCCATTGTCGCTGCGAACCTTCTTGATCTTCACTTCAAACTGATTTTGGGCCTTCCTAGAAAAGTTTTTGAAGATCTTTTGGACCTGCGATTTATCATCGAGAAAGAACACCCACGTAAATCTTGAAAAATCATCAACTATAACTAGACCAAAAGAATTTCCACCGAGGCTTTTGTAAGCGTTGGGACCAAAAAGATCCATATGAAGTACCTCGAGTGGCCTCCTTGTGGTCATGATATTCTTCACGGGATGCCTTCCTCCAACCTGTTTACCTGCCTCACAAGCACTGCAAAGTCTATCCTTATCAAATATGACATCGTTAACTCCAAGGATATGATTTCCTTTAATAAGCTTGTCAAGATTTCTCATGCCAACGTGACCTAGTCGTCTATGCCATAACAAACCTTTTGAGGATTTAGTAATTAAGCAAGTTTTAGGTTGTGCCTTTTTAGAGAAATCAACAATGTAAAGATCACCTCTCACGATACCGGTAAAGACCATTTTATGATTGTCTCGACGAAACACTTGACAATCTACTTCAGTAAATAGGACATTGAAACCGAAATCAGCAAGTCTAGATACTGAAGGTAAGTTGTAGCCAAGAGATTCAATGAGCATGACATTCTGAATGGAGCTATCATGTGATATGGCCACCTTACCAAGGCCAACCACCTTACCCTTTGAGTTGTCACCGAAAGTGACATACTTTCGAGGACTATCATTTTCAGCAAGCTCACGAAACATGTCTTTATCTCCGGTCATGTGATCGGTACATCCACTGTCAAGAACCCATTCCTTTCCTCCTGACACATATCCCCAAACATTTGCCATAAGACCAAAATGTCTCATTGCATCATCAAGATCAAGTCACTATCATCATCCTCATCATAGTATCCATGTTCAACATCGCCATGTGGTGGATCAAGTCCTAGAGAGGGTAATTCGTTAGAGTGAGTTTGACAATGATCTTGCTTATGAATTCTTATAGCTTCGAAATAATATCACCAATAATTCCAACATCTCCTTTGGCACGCACAAGGTCGGTAAGTTCAAATAGACGATCACCAAACATAGGATCACTAGTCACTAGTAGAAAAAGGGCCTATAGTCCCGGTTGGTGAGGGCTTTTAGTCCCGGTTCATGAACCGGGACTAAAGGGTCGGTACTAATGCCCCGACCCTTTAGTTCGGTTCAATCCAGAACCGGGACAGATGGGCCTCCACGTGGCCTGTCCGCTGCCCAGGCAGGAGGGCCTTTGGTCCCGGTTGGTGGGCACCAACCGGGACCAATAGGCATCCACGCGTCAGCATTTCTATGGCTGTGGTTTTTGTTTTTTTTCAAAAGGGGGGTTTTGGGGGTTTTGGGGGTTAATTTAGGTGTTTCATATATTGTGCTATAGCTAGCTAATTAATAGAGAAAAGTGTCCTCTCTTTTGTCCGTGCTTGGTCGACGCTATGTACTATACATACGTATAGAGAGGACTAGCTAGACACGCTAGCTAGCTAGTAATTAAGCAAATGTAAGATCGTCATGAACATATATGCATACAGAGAGAAGTGATATCGACCACCTCTCCTTCTCCGAGAGATTGGTCGAACAACAAGTTCTCGTATATCTATCCGACACTACCGGCTACATATATACAATAATTTTAAGAAAGGGGTATATATATATATATATATATATATATATATATATATATATATATATATATATATATATATATATGAATGAATGAAACTCAACACAAATGATGGTAATAAAATAAAATTGTGAATATTTTTATTTACGCACTTCATATTGTTTGTCGGAGTAGCCCGCGCCACAGTGTCGTGTGGCGGATGGACTCGCAAACGTAGTATCCACAGTAAATCATTCCCTTGTTCCTGCCACAACCACTTTACAAGAAATAGAGGTCAATCAAACTGATAATTAGCAAGCATGCTAAATGGTATTGATGAAACTAGTGCTTGAATCACTAGGAGATGCGTGGAATATGCTACTATATAGTACTTACTTTCGGGTGTCTAAATTGCAGCTTCTTCGGTAGTCCCGGAGCTTTTTTGGTGAATTTTCTCCAAGCCCTGCCATACAAAGAAAACAATTACTTGATATCAGAAATGAACAAAGTTGCTGATATGGTGGATAATGATCGATTTAACTTACTTCTCGAGCATTTCAGTCATGTCCGTGATACTCCTTGGGATCTTTTCGCTTGGATTCTAAGACAGTTACTACTCCCTTCTCAAGCTTAATCTCTAGGAGAATATAGTGGTAGCTGCGCACACATGCATAACTCATCAATATTACATTACTATAACCTGGACTAATAAGTAAACCGAATATGCCACAAGACAAGAACACTCACTTGAAGTTGTAAGGAAAGAGTATTATATCTTTGTGTTCATTTATTACCAACGATTGTAGCAAGTTGGCCTCGTATTTTCTTTTACGAAATTCAACCTCAGATTTATCTATGAGATATGTGTTAATGAACCCAATATCACCCACTTGTCTTTTCTTCAATTCGCGATCTTCGATCTGCATAATATAGTGAGGATAATTATAAATACATGCAATGAAAGGGCTGAGTTATATAGAGAGACTTAATGATGAAGTAGTACTACTTACATAAAGAGCAGGTGACCGTTGCTTTATCGAGGGCCAATTGATTGAAAAACTGATAGAACTCCTCAAATGGAATAGGCAACAGTTCAATTCCAAGGAGGTCATGCTCCTTTTAACTCTCACATACAAAGTACTCCTCCCTCGGACTCTTTGCAGGTTTTCATGTACCAATCATGCAATCTTCGCATCATCGTTGATAGAGAACTTTCATCTTTGACGAGAGGCTTCCCGTATCGTATCTTTGTATCTGCACCTCCAAGAAATCATAATGTACATCGTCGGGCAGGTAATCTGCAGGATTGCCATAACCGGGCACCATCCTCGGATCGACGATGTCGCTAGCAGTGCACCTTGAGCGGGGGCACGATTGCTTGCTTGTTCGCCGAGCTGGGCAATTTGTTTCCCAGCTCGTCGTTCTTTCATCCTTTGATCAGCGACAAGATTTCCCGACCTCTTCGCTTCGCAAATGCCTTCCAATAATGCGCTCATAGTTGCCTTTCGCGGAGACTTGGGTGGTTTTGTCGGGGCAGCAGAGTGCGCTTCGCTTTCACCGGATCTACCTTCTCCTCCAGAGGTGGATGTCTCTTTGCTTTCAACCCTTGAAACCAGTCATCCACTTCGGCCTACGCGATCTTCGCGTTTTCCTCCTCGCTCCTCTCGTACGGTAACTTCTCTGGAGTCTTCAGAGAAGGACCGAATTTGTATCTCCTCCCGCCTTTGGCTGTACTGCTAGACGCCAGCAGAGCAGACGGAGCGGATGTCTTCTTTCCTTGCTTACGAGGTGGAGGAGAAGGACTACGACGCGCCGGAGCAGCCGGAGCGGCGGCGGGTCTCTTCCGCCCTTGCTGACGAGGCGGAGAAGGAGGAGGTTGGCTGCTCGGGCGCGCCGGCGCAGGCGGAGAAGGAGGCGGAGTGCTGCCACGCGCCGGAGAAGGAGCCGCCGAGTGCCCTGATCGTCACTCACGGGAGGAGGAGGCGGTGGAGGAGGCGGAGTGCCCGACTCGCCGGAGGAGGAGGAGGAGGCGGAGGCGCCTAGTTCGAAGGTTGATGAGATCCTTCCGCCATAGGCATGGAGTCTTTGAGCGTAACCCAGCCGATACTCCCTTCACCGTAGGGTGGTCAAGCCGAGGTCTTCAAATCCTCCGTTATTTCATCGACCATCTCCTTAGCATATCCTTCTGGAATCGGCCGGCAGTGAAAAGTTGAGTCGGGTTTAGTAGGATAAACAGAGCCAACAGCCGCCTTGACCTTCAAATTGCTCCATTGCGCCATAAGGTGGCAATTTTCAGCATCCGTGATAGCATCCACGGGATAGCTGGCAGGAGCCGTCAAGGCATGCCGCTCTGGCTGAAGCAGCTCGGTCGAAGCCACGCTGCTTCTCCGCCGAGATGGCGGGGTAGCTTCGGGGGAAGCTTCGGCAGGTCGTTTGCTGCGATCTGCTGCTTCTTGTTCCTCTTCTCATTCCTCTAGCCCCATTACCCTTTCGTGCAGCGCCTGCATTTGGCTCTGCTCCAGTTTCTTCCTCCTCTCATGGGTTTTGTAACCTCCTGCGTTCGGAAATCCAGCCTTCCACGAAATGGAGCCTGGCGTGCCGCGTGTCCGTCCAGGGTGCTCAGGATTCCCGAGGGCCATTGTGAGCTCGTCCTTCTCCCTATCTGGAACGAACTTCCCTTGCTGCGCTGCTTCGATATATTGCTGAAGCCTCTTGACTGGTATGTCCAATTGTTCGTCCGCCCAAATGCACTTCCCTGTTATAGGGTCCAAGGATCCGCCGCCCCAAGAACCAAGTCCGCAACGGTCCGCCAGTTCATTGTCTCTCGGTTCGATCCCTTTATCAAGCAGATCATTCTCAGCCTTGGCCCACTTAGGCCGGGCTACGAGGTAGCCACCGACCCGTGCGATGGTGAAGCTTCTTCTTCGCAGCATTTCTCTTGTTTGTCGCCGACATCTTTTTACTCTTTTCTCGATGTCTTATAGGCCACAAATGCGGCCACCATCTCTCGATCTTCTCATATTTGCCCGTGAATTCTGGTGTCTCATTTTTTCGACATACGATTGAGTTCTTTCTTCCAATTCCTGAATAGTTCTGCCATCTTCTTAAGAGCAAAAGACTTGATTAATGGCTCTATTACTGGCTTCTCCGGATCATCCTCTAGCGGTAGGGTAAAATTTGACTTCAGCTCAGTCCAAAGATCATTTTTCTGCATATCGTTGACATAAGACACCTCGTGGTCTTCGTTCTTAGGCTTATACCATTGGTGGATGCTGATCGGGATCTTGTCCCTAACCGTAACCCCGCGACCGAGCAACAAATGCCTTCTTTGTCCCAGAGGGTTCAATCGGTTGGCCGTCGCAGCGATTTGTATGATCTCAAACTTTTCATCCGAGCTCAACTTTTTCTTCGGCCTCGCCTCTTTACCGATGTTGTGCTCGATCCCGAGGGCTAGAAAAAGAACAAAGATGAGAGTTAATTAATATGTGTACATACCAAAACAATGAATGCATCAATTAGCTAGTCAAGACAGCTTAACTAATATATATACCTGGCCGGACTCGGTTTGGTGATCACCGGAGCCGCCCTCACGGTCTACTTCTTCACCCTCTCCTTCTTGCACCGCATTGGGTCATCGGAGCCATGTAAATCATAGCCAGCTGCTTCTTCACCCTCTCCTTCCAGACCATCGTTGTCGTTGAGAAACATCAACGAGCGACGGCATCACTTCCTTGTGCGATTATGTCCCTCAACAACGCTTCTTGTGCTTCGTCTCGGAGGGTGTCCATAGTTTCTACAAATATTTACAACATGGCAATTATTATTCAAACATGACAGATATGGATATATTAGTGGCAAACGAGAACTAGCTAGCTAATCACAATAAGGAATCATATTAGTGGCCTCGACGCTGCTTCTCTAGGGTTTGGGGTGGCCTCGACAATGCTTCAAGGGTTAGGGGTGGCCTCGAGAACGCTTCAAGGAGGGGTAATATCGACCCCCCACGTGTTGAAGCTATCGGAGGGGTCGGCGTTGAACACTACATCTATGTCCCACAAGTGACATGGGCATCGACGCCCGTGGTAGGGTAGAGGGTCGTGGATCGCCGAGCGGTCGACGGTCAAGGGGTCGAGGATCGCCGAGGGGTCGGGAGGTTGCCTAGTGTCAAAGGATTCAACAAAACCATGTCTTCATCATTAGGCTAGTAACAGGTGCATGATGGTACAAAGCTCTCCAAAGTTATTTTGAACGGAGTTCAGATAGGATAATTCGCTTTTGGTACAAAGTTCAGCAAGAACCTTCCAATATCGTTATTTGAAAGGCCTTTGCTGAGATTCGCACAAAAGGCAAATTATCCTATCCGGACTCCATTCCGTAATAACTTTGAGGACTTCGCACCATCATGCCATGGTTACTCCGCTAATGATGAAGCCATGGATTTCTTCAATACTTTGACACTATAGGAACCTCGACCTGAAACCTTCGACCCTTGACCCTTAACTAACCTCGACCCTCTACCCTAGTTCCCGACCCTCGACCCTCGGCGATCCTCGACACCCTCGTTATATCGACAATGATGCGACATACATATACATGGGAAAATAATGTTATCGGGAGGGGTATCGTACCCCCCTCGCTTCAAGTTTCTTCTTTCTCCTCTATTCCTTTCTTTCTTCTTCTCCTCTTCTTTTCTTCTTATCCTCGAGAAAGGAAAATAAGGAAAAGGAAGAAAAGAGGAAGAAGGAAGAAGGAAGAAGAATAAGAAAAAGAAGAAGAAAAAGAAGGAGAAGAAGAAAGAAGAAGAAGAAGAAAAATAGAAATTTTTTTCTATTTTTCTTCTTCTCCTTATTCCTTTCTTCTTCTCCTCTTCTTTTCTTCTTTTTCTTCTTCTTATTTATTTCTCCTCTTCTTCCTCTCCCTCTTCTTCTCCTTTCTTCCTCTTCTTATTTCCTTTTCCTCTCATTCTTTTCTTCTTCTTCCTTCTTAAAAATACATGAAGTAGTATTGCCTAATTCATTGTTCATATGAATATACAAACATTTGCATATTTACAATAATTAATATCACCAAAAAATCTATGAACAGAAAAAATCCTAATTTTTCTAAAAACTATCTTTTGCATTGTTCACATACACATATACATTATAGCCACATACACATATACATCACATATGAACAAAAAATTAAAACATAAAAAACAGAGCATAAAAATAAAAAAGAGCTTAAACATTATATATATATATATATATATATATATATATATATATATATATATAATTAAAGAAATAAAAAAGAGCAGGCAAGCTGCTCACAGCTGGGGCAGGAGGAGGCGGGCTGCTGGGCGGACGGGCAGGGGGGGCATGGCGATGGCGACGAGGAGCGGGTGGCGACGGCGAGCCGTGAGTGGGGAGCTCGAGGCGACGGCGGGGCGCCGCACGCTGGTGCGGACGGGCAGGGGCAGGGCGACGGCGAGCACAGGGCAGGGGCACGGGCGACGACGACGGCAGCGAGCACGGCAGGGGGGCGGGCGCGGCGATGGCGCAGACGGGCAGCTGACGGCGCTGCTGTGGAAGCTCGGGCAGCCTCGGGCGGCGTTGTCGGGCGGGAATCGGCGATGAAATTTGAAAAACGCTAAGTCTTTGGATGGGCGTTTGGTCTCGTTGGTGGCACCAACCGGGACTAAAGGGGCATTAGTCCCGTTCGTGCCGCCAACCGGGACCAATGCCCCCCTTTAGTCCCGGTTGGTGGCACCAACCGGGACCAAAGGCCTTGTGCTGCCCTGCGCCCAAAAGTTTAGTCCCACCTTGCTAGTTGAGAGGGCTCGAGAGTGGTTTATAAGCGCTGCTGCGCCCACCCTCTCGAGCTCCTCTCAACCTGCAGCTTCGGCCTAATCATCACTAGCTATGTGCTGTGGGCCTACTTGGCCTCCTGGGCCTGAATCTCGCCCATGTAGGGTTTCTAGTCGATTCAGCCGTGGGTGTCCAAAGAGGGCGGCACTATTTTTCCAGTTTTTTGTTTTGTTTTCTGCATTATTATTTATTTTTTGTTGTTTTTTGCTTTATTTTTAATTCTTTTTGCTTTTAGTTTTAGAAAAATTATAAACTTTCTGTTAGTGCCATTAGTTTTCAAATTTGAAAACACTTTTTTGTTTTCTTTGTTGCTTTATTTATTTTATTTTGTTTCTACTTACAACAAAATACTTATTGTTGCTATTTTTTTTCCAGTTTTTTGTTCTGTTTTCTGCATTATTTTTTTTTTCTTTATTTTTTAATTCTTTTTGCTTTTAGTTTTAGAAAAATTATAAACTTTCTGTTAGTGCCATTAGTTTTCAAATTTGAAAACACTTTTTTTGTTTTCTTTGTTGCTTTATTTATTTTATTTTGTTTCTGCTTACAACAAAACGGTGTGTAGAGGGACGGGCTTATAAACCGGTGTGAGCGCCCTTCGTTGGCGAGGTTTTCAAATTCATAGTTTTCAAATGAACTCTGAAAAAGTTGGCATAGCATGTGCATGTACAAAACGGACAATGGTATCATACTCATCTGTTACAAAGTTGGCATGGTATCATCATAATAGTTGATGGAGAAAGTCTTCACTTTTTCTCCGCTTGTGTCGCTTTGCTTATTGCGCCGTAACCATGGATAATCTTCATCATTTATCAGGATGCTTGGGTCAGCCTTGACTTTGAAGGGGGAATTTCATGAAACTTTTCATACTCTTCGACATGTCATCTTTCCCTCCACTCCTGTGATGTCCCTTTTCCTTAAAGAACTATGTGGCGCTTTGGCTCATTGTATGATGTATTCGCTTCCTTATCTTTTCTTTTCCTCGGTCCGTAGACATGTCCTTCACATAGATAACCTGTGCCACATCATTGGCTAGGACGAACGGTTCGTCGCTGTACCCAAGATTTTTCAGATCCTTGTTGTCATTCCGCATCGTGGGTCTACATGTACCCCGCCTCCCGATGATTGACCCACTTGCACTTAAACAAAGGGACCTTAAAATCTACTCCGTAGTCAAGTTCCCATATGTCTACTATGTAACCATAATATGTGTCATTTCCTTGTCGGTTGCTGCATCAAAGCGGACACCGCTGTTTTGGTTGGTGCTCTTTTCATCTTGGTCAATCGTAAAATGTATTCCCATTTATCTCAGATCCTTTCCAAATCATTACAATAAGATGGTCCCTCGGACAACAAGTACAGCTCATCACAAACAGTGCTGTCACCTCCGAGACGTGTTTCCAACCAACTGCTGAAAGTCCCGATGTGTTCACATGTAATCTAGTCGTCGACCGCTCCGGTGTTTGGAGCGCAGATCGTTCTTGGGTTCATCGACATACGGGTCACCAAGGTAGAGTTCAGAGAACTGTAGTGTGCTTGAGACCAAGAATATCCGCCCTCGCATATTATTGAGTCCCTTCCAAGCGTGTTTTTCCAATCAGTCTCCCCTCATACCGCGATTTAGGGAGACCTATCTTCTTAAGACCAGGAATGAAGTCAACACAAAACCCGATGACATCCTCTCGCTTGATGGCCCATGGAGATGCTTCCTTCCGCCTAGCGCGGTTATGAACATATTTCTTTAGGACTCCCATGAACCTCTCAAAGGGGTACATATTGTGTAGAAATACGGGCCTCGTAATGACAATCTCGCCGACTAGATGAACTAGGACGTGCGCCATGATATTGAAGAAGGGTGGTGGGAACACCAGCTCAAACCGACAAGACATTGCGCCACATTACTCCTTAGCGTTGGTACGATTTCTGGATCGATCACCTTCTTAGATATTGCATTGAGGAATGCACATAGCTTCATAATGGCTAATCGGACGTTTTCCGTAGAAGCCCCTCAATGCAACCGGAAGCAATTGCGCCATAATCACGTGGCAGTCATGAGACTTTAGGTTCGGAACTTTTCTCCGCATATTTATTATTCCCTTTATATTCGACGAGAAGCCAGTCCGACCTTCATCTTGAGCAGGCATTGAAAGAATATTTCTTTCTCTTCTTCGAAGAGCGTAGCTGGCAGGACCTTCATATCGCTTCGGAGGCATGCCCTCTTTTTTCGCAAGCGTTGCAGGTCCTCTCGTGCCTCGTGTATCTTTTGTCTTCCCATACATGCCCAAGAAGCCTAGCAGGTTCACGCAAAGGTTCTTCGTCACGCATCACGTCGATCAAGAGCGGACCTCTAGGTCTTTCCAGAGGGTAGGTCCCAAAATATAGATTTCTTCTTCCACATGGGTGCGTGATTCTCGGCGCCATTCGAACAGCTAGTCCGCCGACCCTTTCCAAAGATTACGTGTAAATCATTGACCATAGCAAGTACGTGATCACCGGCACGCATGGCGGCTTCTTCCGTGATCTGCCTCGCTTTGAAATGCTTGCCTTTCTTTCGACATTGATGGTTGGTCGGAAGAAATCCACGATGGCCTGTACACATTCTTCCCGCAGCTTCCTGTATATACTATCGGTGTCAAGTAAACAGTGCGTGCATGCGTGGTATCCCTTGTTTGTCTGTCCCGAAGGTTACCGAGAGCGGGCCAATCATTGATGGTCACGAACAGCAACGCCTTTAGGTCAAATACCTCCGCTTTGTGCTCATCCCACGACGCACACCGCTTCCATTCCACAGCTGTAAAAGTTCTTCAACTAATGGCCTTAGGTACACATCAATGTCGTTGTCGGGTTGCTTAGGGCCTTGGATGAGAACGGCATCATAATGAACTTCCGCTTCATGCACATCCAAGGAGGAAGGTTATACATACATAGAGTCACGGGCCAGGTGCTGTGATTGCTGCTCGCTCCCGAAGGATTAATGCCATCGCGCTTAAAGCAAACCATACATTCCTTGGGTCCTTTGCAAACTCATCCCAAAGATTTCTCTCGATTTTTCTCCATCATGCGACCCGTCACCGGTGCTCTCAACTTCCGCCTTTCTTACGGTCCTCAACGTGCCATCGCATCAACTTGGCATGCTCTCCGCTTCAACAGACGTTTCAACCGTGGTATTATAGGAGCATACCACATCACCTTCGCAGAACCCTCTTCCCGGAGGCTCGCCGTCAACATCACCAGGTCATCTCGTCGATCTTATATCAGCAATGCACCGCATACCGGCATGCGCTCAGATCCTTGTAGGCACCACGGTAGAGGATGCAATCATTAGGGCATGCATGTATCTTCTCCACCTCCAATCCTAGAGGGCATACGACCTTCTTTGCTGCGTATGTACTGTCGGGCAATTCGTTATCCTTGGAAGCTTCTTCTTCATTATTTTCAGTAGCTTCTCAAATCCTTTATCAGCACAACATTCTCTGCCTTCCACTGCAGCAATTCCAGTACAGTACCGAGCTTTGTGTTGCCATCTTCGCAATTGGGGTACAACCCTTTTTTGTGATCCTCTAACATGCGATCGAACTTCAGCTTCTCCTTTTGACTTTCGATTGTGTCCTTGCATCGACAATGACCCGCGGAGATCATCATCATCGGGCACATCGTCTGGTTCCTCTTGATCTTCAGCAGCTTCACTGTTGCAGCACCATCGCACATCGTCTGGTGCATCTTGATGTTCAGTAGCATCACCGTATTCAGGGGCACATAGTTGTCATCGTACTCTTCTTCCTCGCCGCCTTCCATCATAACCCCTATTTCTCCGTGCCTCGTCCAAACATTATAGTGTGGCATGAAACCCTTGTAAAGCAGGTGGGTGTGAAGGATTTTCCGGTCGAGTAAGACTTCAGATTCCACATATAGGGCATGGACAACACATAAAACCATTCTGCTTGTTTGCCTCAGCCACTTCGAGAAAATCATGCATGCCCTTAATGTACTCGGAAGTGTGTCTGCCATCGTACATCCATTGCGGTTCATCTGCGTGCATTATATATAATTATGTGTCAAAAATCATTACAGAACATCATGAATAGATAATTAATGACCAAATTAATAGAAGTTCATCATCACATAAAACCAAAGTACATACATAGTTCTCATCTAACAACATAAAGCTCGCAGAGCATCTAAATTAATTAAACTATACATTGAAACTATGTAAAACATTTCAATGCGAAACAAATGCGATCATAATCGCAACCAAGGTAACAACTGATCCAACGGCATAATGATACCAAGCCTCGGTATGAATGGCATATTTTCTAATCTTTCTCATCTTCAAGCGCATTGCATCCATCTTGATCTTGTGATCATCGATTTACATCCGCAACATGCAACTCCAATATCATCTTCTCCTCCTCAAGTTTTTTATTTTTTCCTTCAAGAAATTGTTTTCTTCTTCAACTAAATTTAACCTCTTGACAATAGGGTCGGTTGGAATTTCGGTTCGACAACCTCCTAGATAAATAAAATCTATGTCACGTTATCGGCATAATTTTCATAAACAATAAATGAACCAATAGTTATGAAAATATAATATATACCACATCCGAATCATAGACAGGACGAGGGCCGACGGGCGGATACCAAAACCATCGCACTATATAAGATGCAATAATAAAAGTAAGAAAATAATACAAGTAAGAATATTTTTCCTTTCGTAAAGAAGATAAGAACAATAGGCTCACCATGGTGGTCTTGGCGATGAGATCGGCGCTGGTGATCGATGGCGGTGAAGACGGGACGGGCATGACGGACCGCTAAACCTAGACAAATATTGAGGAAAATGGAGGTTGGAGGTCGAGCTTGAGAGGAGAAAGCTTAAGTAGTGTGGCTCGGCATTTCATCGAACACCTCATGTGCATAGGAGGTGAGCTAGAGCGCCACAAAGCCCCCCTCGCCGGAAGAGAAAACAGAGCATGAAGTGCGGTGCTCGTCATGAGCGAGGGGTATATATAGGCAGCACTATTGGTCCCGGTTCGTGGCATGAACCGACTAAAGGAAGCCTTTGGTCCCTGTTCATGCCACCAACCGGGACCAATAGTGGTGGGCCAGAGCCAGGCCCATTGGTCCCGGTTCGTCCCACCAACGGGACCAAAAGGTCCGGACGAACGGGACCAATGGCCCACGTGGTCGGCCGCCCTCGGGCTCACGAACCGGGGCCAATAGCTCCATTGGTCCCGGTTCTGGATTGAACCGGGACTAATGGGCTAACCCGGCCTGGACGAAAGCCCTGTTTTCTACTAGTGAGTATTCATCTTACTCAAGGCAATAGATTTATGGAGAATTTCATCTAGATTTTCAAGGAATAATTTGGAAAGCGTTCCTCAAGAAATTTCCATATAGAGTAGGCACACTCAAGAGTAGGCAAGATTCTAATTAAGTTTCTAGGCAAGCCTCTAGTGATAAGATTAACAGTTCTAAGATTCCTAATCATGTCAATAGATTCATCAAGGGTAGGATGCATAGGATCAACATGAGGTGCACAAGGGCTAGCAATGTACTTGTTCAAATGATATTGATTGAAAATTACAAGAATCTCATTTTTCCACTCATGAAAATACTCTCCATCAAGAATAGGCACTCTATGTCTAAGACTCCCCAAAGTAGACTCATCCATCTTCCTCCAATGGTGATTAAACCAAGGCAATGGAGACCAATGCTCTGATACCACTTGTAGGATCTTGAGAAGAGGTGTCTAGTGGGGGTGATTAGACACTAAGTACCAAAGTTGCAGTTTAGGCACAAGTTTAACATTCACGATACATAACAAGCAAGCATGCAAAGTGTATGTGAGCAGCGGAAAGTAAAGCATGCAACTTGCAAGAATGTAAAGGGAAGGGTTTGGAGAATTCAAACGCAATTGGAGACACGGATGTTTTTGTCGTGGTTCCGATAGGTGGTGCTATCGTACATCCACGTAGATGGAGACTTCAACCCACGAAGGGTAACGGTTGCGCGAGTCCACGGAGGGATCCACACACGAAGGGTCCATGAAGAAGCAACCTTGTCTATCCCACCATGGCCGTCGCCCACGAAGGACTTGCCTCACTAGCGGTAGATCTTCACGAAGTAGGCGATCTCCTTGCCCTTACAAACACCTTGGTTCAACTCCACAATCTTGTCGGAGGCTCCCAAGTGACACCTAGCCAATCTAGGAGACACCACTCTCCAAGAAGTAACAAATGGTGTGTTGATGATGAACTCCTTGCTCTTGTGCTTCAAATGATAGTCTCCCCAACACTCAACTCTCTCTGATAGGATTTGGATCTGGTGGAAAGAAGATTTGAGTGGAAAGCAACTTGGGAAGGCTAGAGATCAAGATTCTTGTGGTTGGAATGGAATATCTTGGCCTCAACACATGAGTAGGTAGTTCTCTCTCGTAAATAGGATGATGGAAGTGTAGGATTGTTTCGATGGCTCTCTCCATGAATGAAGAGGAGGTGGAGGGTATATATAGCCTCCACACAAAGTCTAACTGTTACACACAATTTACCAAACTCGGTGGGACCGAATCATCAAACTCGGTCGGACCGATTTAGTAAACCTAGTGACCGTTAGGGTTTTCGGTGGGACTGATATGCAACTCGGTAGGACCGATATGGTTAGGGTTAGGGCATAACGTAATCTCGGTGAGACCGATTACACAAACTCGGTGGGACCGATTTTGGTAATTAGCTGACCAGAGAGTTGGTCAGGCAAACTCGGTGGGACCGATCACTCAAACTCGGTGAGACTGAATTTGGTAATAAGTTAACCAGAGAGTTTGCATTGTAATCTCGGTAGTACTGATTACACAAACTCGGTGAGACCGATTTTGGTAATGGACATACAAAGAGAGATTTCAATCCCATCTCGGTGAGACCGAGATCCCTATCGGTGAAACCGACTTGCCTACGGTTTGTGGCAGTGGCTATGACATCTGAATTCGGTGGTGCCGGATAGAAAGAATCGGTGGGGCCGAGTTTGACTTTAGGTTTAGGTCATATGTGGATGTGAGAAAGTAGTGTAGGGTTTTGGAGCATATCACTAAGCACATGAAGCAAGAGGCTCATTAAGCAACACCTCATCCCTTCTTGATAGTATTGGCTTTTCCTATAGACTCAATGTGATCTTGGATCACTAAAATGTAAAATGTAGAGTCTTGAGCTTGAAGCTTGAGCCAATCCTTTGTCCTTAGCAACTTGAAGGGGTTCCCACATCCTTTAGTCCATGCCACTCCATTGTTGAACTTATCTGAAACATACTAGATAAAAGTGTTAGTCCAAAAAGAGATATGTTGACATTAATTACCAAAACCACCTAGGGAGCACTTGTGCTTTCAATCTCCCCCTTTTTGGTAATTGATGGTAACATACATCAAAGCTTTAGACAAAGATATAAAGAATAGCAAGTAAAGCTTCGGAAAGACATGTAACAAGCATACGCTTCCCCTATATGTATGCAATCATGTGAATATGGAATATAGAAGCATGTGAGAGCATAACCATGATAGAGTAGGCAATGTGTTACATGTATCTTGGCCATATGCATCAGAGCAAAGAATATTCAAGAAAATACCTTCATGCTCATGAGTCCTTCTTGCAAACATTATGTACATCGGCAAGAATTCCTCATACACATGAGTGTGATGCATATAATTACCTTGTAGTCTTGAGTTGGCTTAGGGTGGAATGAACCTGCACAAACAAGGTTAGATAACACAGGTACATCTCCTTGCCAGAGCAAATAGAAGAAACCACAAGAATACCAAGACTGGGATGACATGTAGAGAGTGAGTACTAGGTACCACATTGGATTAGACATGTCCCCAAGAGTAAAGATATGCAATGAATTTAAATGATTCCTTTCCCTTAGATGTCTTGCTCCCCCTGAATCTAGCATGGGATACTGGGAGAAGATAGGGAACAGAAAATCAGAGCTGAAAGATATAAATGAATAGAGCTTAATGAAAATAAGCACACATGAACATGTCTTTCCCCCAAAAAGACATGTGGCATCTCTCCTCTTGAACATCAAGCATCTGGGATCCATGAGAAAGTACTTTCTACTTGAGTATTCTCTCCCCCTGGAGATCTCTTCTCCCCCTTAATACTCTCTCCCTTTTGGAAGTGATAAGCTTTGATGTGATCTCTCTCTCCCCCTTTGACATTAATTTCCAAGAAGGGTCTTCTGGAATTTGTTGTGAATGGGTTTGGTCCTTGAGTCACAACACAAAGCACTGGATAAAATTGTGATGCTTGTAGAGGACAAGATTCATTGAGTGGAGCTGGATTTAGAAGAAACACAGAATAAGTGGCAAACTGTTTTTCCTGTTGGGAAATCGGTGGCACCGAGTGGTATGCTTCGGTTGTACCGAAAGGATTCAGTTGGACCGAAAACAACAAATCGGTGAAACGGAGTCATCGCAGAGAAAACACTTGTCACCTCAGCTCAATAAACTAGTAAGATCTCACAAAGATTTGCAAGGAATTTACTGAATGATATGCAACGAATTGGATGCAAGAAATGCAGAGCAACAGAAAAGAAAAGAAATAAATCTAGATGAAGTTTTTTTTTCAAAGGGGAAACAAATATGCATGAGACAAATGCAAAAACACAGAAAACAACACGAGAGAACTTCATCTAGAGATGGTCGGCGACAAAGTCACCTATGTTAGAGTATATTGACTTAGGAGTCAAGTGAGATCACTTGGTCATAGGTCACACTCATCGTTTAAGCTCAAAATGGGGTTGCCACTTTTTGTTTAAGCATCTTGATGTATTCACATCTTGTCGAGTTGCTTTAGCTCATGACTCGGAGTAAAGCTTCTAAGATGGAATAACATACCTTGGTTGGTGGTGTTGACCATGTAGTTGAACTTGTGTGGGTTGCTCAAGGTTGATGTAGCTCATCAAGAGTTGGGAGCACCACTTGAATTTGAGTCCATCTACCTACATGGGTTAGTTCTTGCAAGGAGTAGCACTTGTATATCCAAAATGATAATCATGAAGCTTAACATAGAGTTCACAAAGGATATGTTTGAATGATTTAAATACTTCCTTGTCTTCAACCACCATTGTGTAG
>JAHIAM010003322.1:0-52362 GCA_021605205.1 Aegilops longissima
GGTGATGACGCCTCGCTTGGGCTCCACGATGACTCCTTCCAGCCGTTGGGGCTGGTCTTGGTCTTGTTGCACAAGCGGATACCTTTGCTTGATGCTCTCGCGCGCTTGCTCCCTTTGCACCAAAGAGGAAAGGAGGACGCTGGCTGGCAGCGGGCGCCCGATCGCGCGCCTTGGTAAATCATGGCTTGCGCCACGGGCTCCTCGCGAGGTACCCTGCCTTGAACTCTCCGCCTCCTCATGAGCCAGGCTGACGAGGCCGCGCCTGAGGAAGCTCCTGGTCATCCGCCCCGCGAGGCTTGGCCCCTCGCGAGATTCTTGAGCTTGCGTTGATGAAGATGGGCTGTCCTGGGCCTCCTTTGAGCCACGCCAGAGGCCAGCAGCAGGCAAGTCTGGGACCCCGTTCCCGTAAACGCCCCGAAGAGGGATTAGAAAAGAGATGCAATTTGGTTCATATCATAGGAACTTTTCTATTGAATATACGCTAATTTTTATTTTCCTTTGAAATTATGGGAGTATTGGAATCCATTCATATGAACCAAGTGGCATTAAAGCTATAGAAATGATATCATGTTTATTTCCTTTGAAATGTGGAGTATATGAATCTATTCCTATGAACCAATTGGCTCTAAAGGAAAAAATCCTATAAAAATCATATCATATAGAGTTCCTATGATATTCCTCCACACCAAAGGATGGTTGAAATTGCTGCAGGTGGTACGATGGTCTTTCTTTGTAGACTCCTCCCCCATCTTTATAGTTACCTCTTGAAGATGAATGAAATGATATATACAGGGTATTTTGCATGTGCAATTTGGTACACGAAAACTCGGTAAAAGTTTGCAAGGTTCGAATTTTCAATAAAGCTATATGCACTGCATTTTGGAACGGCGGGAGCATACGGTAGTTGCTAACACTCACGTGGAAGATTTGTGTGTGGGAGGAGTGGCTGTTACTGTTAAATGACATGGCAAAACGGACCTTTGCCGGATGCCGATCTAACGGTTCTTACGGTGTTCGTCAGGAAAAGGCTTGTATGTAACGTTTGTCGGATAATGATTTACGGACACATGCATTGCATTGATCGTGCCCCCTCTCTCTCACGCACACGCACCTCTCGAGTCCTCTCGCACCCACCGTCTATCTGCGGTAGACGCGTCACACATATGTGCTCTTCACACCCTACCCTCAGAACTTCTAAAAAACAAAAGACGTCGCACACATATTATTTTAGCTCACACGACACACACTTATACTATTACTCTTGTGGTGAACGTTCTTTGGGCATAGTATATTGTACTCTCACGAAGAGAAACGGTGCATGCACGCACTAGTTCTCTCACACCCACTCGCCGGTACACGTAGGAGCGCATTTTTTTGAAGCTGGTACAACAAAATCACTCCACTACATATATAAGCAGGAGCCTTAGCGCTTGCTTTACTCGGGTTCCTCTCGTTCACTCTCTCATCCTCTCTAGATCTAAGCAAGACATAGGTGGACACACTCTCTCTCAGCTCACGGCTGGTCACAAATACGGCCGGATAACCTCGACCGGGGCAGGGGTGTAGGTGCATCGTTCACGCTGTCGTCGGCAGCGAGGGAGGAGAACAACGGATGCCCGTGCGTCCCGGTCGGAGGCCGTGCCGTTCTCTCTGAGAGAGCGCCGGCTCCGGAGGGCCTCCGACCCCTTCTTCCTCCCTGCGGTATTGTGGCCAAGATGCGGCCTCCCGACGCCGTCTTTGCCACATGCCGACGACCCTCGGTATATATTCCTTGAAACCTGCCTTGCTCTACTGCCCCAGCTCCCCACTTGGCTTCGCGTGGATCTTTTTCTACTTCTGCCTGCTGTTCCAAAGCCACCTGGACTTTTACTATTAGTAGAGGTAAAGCTAATTCATACAGTCGACTCTAAGAGTTGGTTCAAACAGGGAAGAACGTGGGAAGGCTGTAGCATGAATCTAGGACTTGGTTCTAAGAGGAAACTGGGGAAAGTAGTAGATATTGGCTACCCAACCGGTCTCTTGGTTGAAAAGACGAAGAAAGCATGGTGGATGGCGAAGGGTGGCGGGAAGTGGACCTATCTCTTGGTTGAAAAAGGAAAGAAAGTGACGGGTGTTGGGGGACAATGCAAATGAGAATGAGCAGGTCTAGATTTCCTGTGCTCACATAGGAAAATGTCGCCGAGGAGATAAAAAATGGGACAAATGCAGACATGCTGCCTGAGTGTTTGCTGCTCTCGGCAACCACATCTTCCTCACCACTTTATGCCTCTGCTATCCCTACGCCCATATCGCTGCCGTTAATGTAAAATCACATGAAGCATTAAGCAATGCCAACTAATGTCACTATAAGTAATGGTCTAGTGTCGTCGATAAATTGAAGCAATGCCACCACCATTTTATGAAGTGCTTCCGTCTTGCTTTATTTCCCATGAATTGTGTTTTTGCAGTTACACTTAAATCTCACACCTCTAACATTGCTTCATCCCAGTGGAACTGCACAAATTTGATTGCACATTTACTGACCATGTGCTACTCTCATGACAATAATACTAATGCAGTTGTTAATCTAGTGGCAGTGTTGATGTGATGTGATGGTACTTAATTAAGGACAATTTCATACTGTCAATCTAGTGCCAATTATAACACAATAGATGCTGTTGTTAATCATACGCCACTGCAAATATCTCATCCACCGCTTAAATAACCGTATTTCAGACATGCCAAACAGGGATGTCTATCTCCATATCGCTTTGGGATGTCTGTCTCCGTATCGTTTCTATCCGCGCAATCAAAAGCACACACCTCAGTTTTAGTAGAACTGCGCAAAATGAGATGGCTATCCTCATTGCCGCTGTCTAACCACCCGCCTCTTCGGTATTCCTACATTGGTAGTTACTAGGTAGAATGACCAACGCAATCTAAAAGAAGCCGATTCATACGTTTTACTTCCTGATTGCAGTGCAGGGACGAGCGAAAACATCTGCATCCTCGTCCAGAATGCACTTTCCTCCAGTTCATCCATGGACCGAGGACAAGCTGGCACGGCTGCACGGAGGTTTTTTGGAAAGGTGCGCGGACAAGAGGCGTTGTGGTCTGCTTATTTCTGCAAATAGCGGCGCTTAAATTTAGTGGAATGCACAAGACTTTCAGCTGGTCAGTACACTGCATGGTTCAGTTTAGCATTCCAGCTGAGAACACAATTATAATTGGTTATTCTGGAATGAGAGAACCTAACCCTGGATGGTGGCAACAAGTAAAAACTAGAGTGAACTCCAGGAAATTTAAGCCTGCCGGGAGGCCCTTTGCTCAGAGAAGCCTCGCTTGTTTTTTCCTGATTTGTAAACCTTCTCACAACTTTGTCTTTTGCTATTAACTATTATATGTTTGTTATGTTCTATGAATCATTGAGATGTATAAAATTGCTTAACTTATGCTTTTCAAGTTTTTTATGAAGCCGAGTTTAATGTGAGTGTTCCACATGAACGCTGGACTAGCGTGTGAACGTTTAGAATTTACATTGTGGCCTCAGTTAACTGCATGAACCACCGTAACAAGATACATAGTTGCTTATATGTCACACAGCAGATTGTTGATTGTTAGCTGGTCGATAGCCTAGTGTTGAAGCGAGCTGAGTCAATGTGCCGTGTTTTGCACAACTGCTTACAAGTGGGGTATCACCAACAGTGTTTGCAAGTACTTATGTATACGTCGGCGCACAGTTCTCGAACGAGTACTCTATTTCATCAAAACACACACTGCTCGTATGATTAAACTAGTGAGGACGCATCTGTTTCGGCAACAATTACGATGATTCACGGGCACACAAAAGTAGCAGCCGTTCCCATAGACGGATTCAAACAGAGTACTAGCCCCAGAGGGCTCGATAACAGGCACGGTTCGGATAATTAGACAGAATACAAACTACTATTAAACACTAGCTGGGGCAAGTATTTCATGCCTCGATCTAATTTGGGCTGGACACAAGACGGACCTTGCCATGAACATCATCGAGGACGGCCGGCAGCAGCTCAATCCTGTGAACCTTCATGAAGAAAACCTTGTGGCCTTGCCACTCATAAACTTGTTTGTGGAGGCATGCCACGTCATCTTCCTGCGTAAGCTTGACAAGAATAGTATGCCTCACAAACGAAGGAGTAGCTTTGAACTTCTTGTGCTTCAGTACACCCTGGACAACATGCCGACGACAAAGTGAGGCTGGAATACAACTCTTCATTGGTATAAGCGCAAATGGCTTCCAGGATCCAACAGCCTAAAAACTCGGTTTTCCCAGTGCGTATATTCAGGTCATCCGCCTCATAGCGAAAGTGACATGTACAACCACACAATCTTTGTCTGCATCGGGCTCTAATTGAAACAGAAAAAATTCTGAATTACTTGCCAAAGATAAGAAACACAAGTTATTTAAACCACTATGTATAGCATGGCATCGGTTAATAAAATTTTGCATTATTCATCACCACATACTTAGATGAAAAACCACAATCGAGATCGGCAAACAAGAAAATCACCTTGGGCAGCTCAGCGGGGGGGGGGGGGACACATCCTCGAAGGGGGAAAACTACTCCTGCAGTGCCACGGCGGCTGTAACCTCAAACGGGGCGTTGACGATCTCAGTAGTGGCCGTGAGCGTATCTGGGGTCGGCTCGGTGGCTGCCTCCATCTTCTTGGAGCTCTCTGTCTCGTGGGGATCAGCCTCCCGCGTCTGCTCCAATATCGGCAGAGCTTCGCCTGGTTCTCCTTGGTCCATCATGAAACTGACGAATACTAGGAAACACTGAAAGTAAGACACAATCACAATGACAATGAAACAAAAAAGAGAGTGAGGATCGGTTACTGCTTTGCAGAAGTTCTTTTTTTTCTCTGAACGTAAATATACCAACATCACGGATCCTCTTACCTTCCCTTCGTTGGGAGAGAAGAACATTGGCATATGCGAGTGTTGCCTTTCTTGAAGACGGTGAGGGAGAAGGGGATTCAGTGAAGAGTGAAATGATGGTTGCTTCGTCTTTCAAACTTAGACTGCGGGGAGGTGGGGTTTTGTGATACGACGGCTCGTTATTGCCGCGGTACGACCGGGGTGACTCTCCGCCTGCTTAATGCCTTTAATCTGGTGGATGGCATTTGGGCCCGCGCGCTGCATGGCCCGCATGTCGGTGAACAAAATTATAACGGCATTCAGTAGAGGGAGACGTTTCGATGACCTAGGAGGAGCCAGAAGCGGTATTGTATCCACTGTACTAGTAGTAATTGTTTTTTTGGGTAGCTGTAGAGTGTCTCCACTGTACTAGTAGTAATTGTTTCTCTAGGCCCAAGAAAAATACGCCCATCCACACTAGTAAATAGTAAAATCAATTCAAAAGTCCATATATTTACTGAATGAGAGGCGCTACCCACACCCAGCACACCGCCCCCCAAAAAAACCTGGGTGTTCTTCTTCCTCCTCACTCCCACCCACCTCATGTCAGCTCGCTCCACTCGTACCCCCAAATTCCTCACCACACTCCTACAGAAAACCCCAGCTCCCCTTCTTCCTCACTACTACAGAAAGACCCCAGCTCCCCTTCTTCTTCACTCGCACTACAACTAGGCTCATCATTCGTTACTCTACTCAAATCCGTGAGGGCGACGCGACACCCTCAAGGAAAATGGAGTCGGCTGACCCCAGCACCAAGAAGATGAGGCTCCCGCTAGCGGCGACGCCTGTTGTAGATCCCGCACCCAGCAGCGTGGGGAGAAGCGGCAACCCCGCCCCCACCGGATCCCAGGAACCCGTAGAATCTCGGGTGGACTGCATCAGCGATCTCTCCTTGGGGAGATCATCTCGCTTCTCCCCACCAAGGATTGCTGCCGCACCCAAGTCCTCTCAATTCGGTGGCGCCCTCTATGGCGCGTCGTGCCCCTTAATCTTGACTGTCGTCAGCTATCTCACTTCAATGATTTTGAAATCCCCAGAGCCATCATCTCCTCCCACCAGGGCTCCGTTCAAAGCCTATGCATCCCGTCATGCTACCTGAGCAAGCATACCATGCCCTGCACGGTGGATACCTGGCTAAAATCCACTGAATTCACAGAACTACAGCTGCTTGAGTTCTACTATTCCCTAGAAATCACCTACCGAGATACGAACGCCATCTACACATGCCCTCAAAGACCGATGTCCATCTCGCGGTTTTCCTCCTCTCTCCACACCGCCACCTTTGCTTGTTGTGCGACCTACCGCATAATCTGGTACTAAACCTTCGACTCCCATTTCTGAAGAAACTTTCACTTGTGCGGGTTCGTATATCGGAGGCCTCATTGCACAGCATCATCCACTCCAGTTGCCCTGCCCTGGAGTGCTTGGTGCTTGTTTTGACAGTTAGAATCGGTTGTCTCCAAATAATGTCGCCTAACCTTGTAAGAATTGGAATTTGTTTTGACAGAAGGTAGCTCATCATCCAAGATGCCCCTTCACTTCAAAGGTTGATCATTGATTCTAGTTATTCACCGTTGCAAATAACCGTCCTCTCTGCGTCTAAACTAGAGACCTTGGGTGTGATACATGATCTCTGTGCTCATTTCAATATGGTGTTTGGCTCCACAGTTCTTCAGGTACTTTACATTATCATCTACACTTCTAACCATAAGCTGCATTTTAAATTTCTGCGCATAAGTTATATGTCATCTTGGAGTACACATTTTGTACTAATATTATGTTCTATGCTCAATGAAGAGTTTCTCCATGGATGGCCTATCAATGGTGCTAGATTCTGTCAAGATCTTATATATCCAAATGAATACGTTTGATCTGAACAAGATTATTGGCTTACTGCAATGTTTTCCATGTCTGGAGAAGTTTTATATAAAGGTGATAATTTCACGCACATTGGAAGCCCGCATATAGTGTACTAGAATTAACCGTTCAGCTGTTGCTCTTTCGACACTCTTTTTTTAGACCTTAACTGGTTTCAATCTTCATGTCTATTTAGGCAACATGACGGGGTAAGAAAGTTATAACCAATCGGTTGATTCGTAAGCATCGGGATTTTCTCACTTCTCATGAGATTTTATTGAAGACAATAACGCTAGAACGATATGTAGCCAACCGTGCAAACACTAGATTTGTCACATTCTTCCTGTTGAATGCGAGGTTACTATTTTCCATCAGGCTAAAGTTTATTAGTAGCATCGTTTTGAGGGATGGGTATGTGGAAGAGCAAAAAAAGGAGTTTCAGGTGGGCAAAAGAGCTTCTGAACGTGCCATGCTGCTATTTACAACATATTGTGGTCATAATCCAGTAAATTTTACGACCCAGGATGTTCATTCTATGAACCTGACTGATCCATTTGACTGTGCCGGCCAAAAATAGTGTTGGAGTTAGATGTTGTTGCCCTTTTCAACCTGGGTTTTTTGTAAACCTGATGAACAATTAACCCTCGTGCTTTTGTACAGTTTGTAAGCTAGAGTTAGATGTTCTTGCCCTTTTCAACTCGGCTGTGACTGTCATATTTTTTTTGAAGCAAGGCAAATGGCTTGCCAGTTGTTTAATTTAGAGTGAAATATTGTAACAACTAACAAATCCCAACCAGTTATTTATACTAGTTTTAGCGATGGATCAGGGTAATAACGGGGCTGTGCGGGGGCTGTGCCCCGTCTAGCCAGGGTTTTATTTATGTTTACCACATCATGAGCCCAGTTGTGTTTTTTTCTTGCTGAAAATGGCTAGTCTAGTTCTATTATTTTTAAGAAATACCCAAATGAGGCCTACTTGCTTTATCAGCCCTGCTGGGCTGCAAATCTTTCAAGACAAGGAGAGTTTCATTCGGTTTGCCCAGAAATGGGTTGTGCATTTTTAAAACACATCAAACCGGGAATTAGTTTCAATTTTTTTCATTACAAGATTTTAAATTCCATTGATTTTTATGCGTGGACAATTATTTGGATTTTATATTTATATAAATTATTTTTCAAAATAGTTTGAATGTGAATCGATATTTTGGGATTAAAAACAGATGACCGCACGAAAATATGCAAAAAATTCGTATACTTTTTAACCGTGGCCACAATATGGGGTGTACCTAACAAAAAGAAGATGGGCTCCAAAAAAATTCTTAAGAATTAGCAAACGGGCTGTACATTATTAGAAATAATGCACACGAGAGCAGTGACTGTTGGATGTCCATCCAACGGCTGTTGTGCTTCTTCAATCTCCGCTTTTCCTGCTCCAGCCGCTCAAACAAGCGCCAGCGGGACTGCCTGCTCCCTCCTCCCATGGCCGGTTATGCTGCCACTCAGGCCTCACCGCCCCACCATACTCCCATCGTTGGCCTAGCCATCCCTCTACTCACCCACACCTGCTGTTATTCTCCGGGGAGGGCAGACGAGTTTTCCTTGGCTCCGTGTCGTTCCCTTCCTAGGCCTCGCCGTCGTCCACCGCCCTGGTGCTCTCAGCGCAGCCTGGTCAACATGGTCAATGAACGACATCCATCAGAAGTGGACTGTACGTGGAGAGGCTGACAGCTGGGTCCATGGCCGCATGCAAGGAAATGCCTCCTTATTACGCGCAAAATAATTATTCCTCCACCTGACAGCTAGGACCCACGGGATGGGCTTCTGTATTTCGCGAAAAAAACGTTCCCCCCGCTGACAGTTCGGACCCACCAGCTATATTTTCGCACGCAAGGAAGTGCCTCCTTATGACGCACAAAAAAATGAATACCCCCTGCTAGCTGGGACCCACCATGGTGGGTGGCTGACTTGTGGGCCTACTAAGTTGGCAGGGACAGAGGGCTTTGTCAACTTAGTCAATATGAACGATTCTAGCTCCAGTGACCGTACGATGTCCATCCAACGGCCATAGTGCTTCTTCAACCTCTGGTCTTCTTGCTCCGGCCGCCCAAAGGAGCTGTCGTCTTGCCGGGCTGCTGCCTCCCGTGGGTCGGGTTGTCTTTGCCATGGAGGCCTCACCGCCCCATACTACTCCCACCGCTGTCCGGCCATCCTCCACTCACCCACACCCCTGTTATTCTACGGCGACGGCAGCCTCACACCGCAGCCGAACCAGTGAACCGTCAGATTCCTCTCTCCGTGGGCATCCACCGCCGCGTCTTCCCTGCTCAGATCGTCCCCTTCCTAGGCCTCGCTGTCGCCCACCGCCTTGGTGCTCTCAAGCAGCGTGGTCAATCTGGTCAACGACCAACTTCCATCTAACAAGATCTTGACGTGGAGAGGCCGATAGGTGGGTCCACGCCACAGCCCAGCTTTTTTGTGATTTGCCAAGTAAGTCGCTTTGTCCGTCTGTTGGGCTGCAGATCTTTCAAGACGAGGAGAGCTTCATTCGGGCTGGCCGAGAAAATGGCCTATCAAGAATGAGAAATGGGTTGTACATTTTAAAACACATCAAACCGCAATTAGTTTAAAATTTCTTTTTTCATTCCGAGATTTTAAATTGCATCAATTTTACGCGTGGACAATTTGTTGGATTTTATATTGATATACATTTATTTTAAAATCAGTTTGAATGTGACTGAAAATTTCGGATTAAAAACAGTTCGGACCAAGACCAAATATGCAAAATTTGAATAATTTTTAACCGTGGCCACAATATGGGCTGTAATGCTAACAAAAAGAATATGGGCTCCAAAAACCCTTAAGAATTAGCAAATGGGCTGTAAATTATTAGAAATAATGGCAGATGGGTTGTATGATGTTTTCCATGATTTGAGGCTTTCCTAAAAAGGTTGACGACAAGCAAAGGATCGTGGATGTCCATCCAACCGCCGCCGTGCTTCTTCATTCTCTCGCTTCTTCCTGCCATACCGCCAAACAAGCGCCAGCTGGACTGCTTACTCCTCCTCCCATGGCCGGGTGTGCTGCAGCAGGCCATCGCCCCACCATACTCCCATCGAGGCCTAGCCATCCCTCTACTCACCCACACCGCTGTTATTCTCCGCGACGGCAGATTTAATCAAGAACCTCAGACAGTCATACTCTCACTCCGTGGGAAACAACTGCCGAGTCTTCCACAGCTCCGTGTCGTTCCCTTCCTAGGCCTCACCGCCGTCCACCGCCTCGTGCCTCGGCGCTGCTTGGTCAACATGGTCAACGACCGACATGCATCTGAAGTGGACTGTACATGGAGAGGCCGACAGCTGGGTTCACGGCCGCACGCAAGGAAATGCATCCTTATTACACGCAAAATAATGATTCCTCCATCTAACATCTGGGACCCACCGAATGGGCCTCTGTATTTCACAAAAAAATGTTACAGCCACTGACAGCTTGGACCCACCAGCTATATCTTCGCACGCAAGGAAGTGCCTCCTTATTACTAACAAAAAAATGAATACTCCCCCTGCTAGCTGGGACCCAGTACAGTGGCAGGCTGACTTGTGGGCCTACTAAGTTGACGAGGACGGAGGGCTTTGTCAACTTAGTCAATATGCATGATTCTAGCTCCAGTGACCGTACGATGTCCATCCAACGGCCGTAGTGCTTCTTCAACCTCTGGTCTTCTTGCTCCAGCTGCCCAAAGCAGCGCCGGTCGTGCCTCGTGCTCCTGCCTCCCGTGGCCGGCTGCGATGCGGCGGAGGCCTCGCCGCCCCCTACTACTCCCATCGCTGGCGAGGCCATCCCTCTACTCACCCACACCCCCTGTTATTCTGCGCGACGGTAGCCTCACAACGCAGCAAACCAGTGAACCCTCATACTCTACGCGTGGGCATCGACTGCCACGTCTTCCCCAGCTCCGCGTCGTCCCCTTCCTAGGCCTCGCCGTCGTCCACCGCGCTGGTGCTCTTGGCGCGGCGTGGTCAACGTGGTCAAGGAATGGCTTCCATCGGACGTGGACTGTACGTGGAGAGGCTGACAGCTGGGTCCACGGCCGCAGCAAGGAAGTGCCTCGTTATTATGCGCAAAATAGTTATTCCTCCAGCTGACAGTGGGGACCCACCGGACGGGCCACCGTATTTCGCGAAAAAAAACATTTCCCCCTGACTGCTGGGACCCACCAGCTACATCTTCGCATGCAAGGAAGTGCCTGACAGTCGGGACCCACTTGGTGGAAGCGTACGTAGTGTTGTCATTCTGGTCGCGAACGTGTACGTACATATTGGTTGATGTAGAGGCACGCACGTGTCGTAGTAGAGGCGCACACGTAGCATGTACACGTACGTACAGCGGCCAGGGTGCAAGAAAGTAAATACAGCCACGTACGTACATACGGGCTGGGTCTCGAATGCCTACTGGCGCGTACGTACGGCCAGGGCTCGTGTACATGGCCGGGTCGGAACGGAGAAACAACGTTGTCTCCGTGTTCATGGGGAGCCAACGGAATGCGTCGTGTTCATCGGGAGGAAACGGAACGCGTGGGAGCCAACCGTCTTGGACGGAACAACCGATGGAAACGAGGGCTGGCGTACCACAGAACGGAGGAAACGGCCTTGTGTTCGACCGGCCACGTTCGAAACGGGATCCTGTTCATCGGGAGGGGCCTAGCGTACCGCAAAACTGAGGAAACGGACCTCCTACGGTCGAAACGGGGCTCCTGTTGATCGGGAGGGGTGTGGCGTACCGCAAAACGGAGGAAACAGACTTGTGTTGGAGCGCTACGGTCGAAACGGGGGTCCTGTTCATCGGGAGGGGTGTGGCATATCGCAAAACGGGACTCCACTGGATACTGTTCATCTCCACCGTCGACCCCCTCCAGCCTCCACGGGCTACTATTCATCCACCGCCGACGCCCCTCCAGCCTCCACCGCGATCGCTCATCCACGGGCTCCTGCTCATCCAGCCTCCACCACGCCGCTACTCCACCGCCATCGCTCAACCAGCCTCTCCATGGGCTCCTGCTCAACCACCCTCCACGGGCTCTCGCTCATCCAGCCCTCCACCGCTCACCGCTCATCCTGCCTCCACGGGTGGTCCTGCTTATCCTTCCCTCCACGGGTCCTCTGTTCATCCAGCCCCAACCGGCTCGAACGATCGGGGTCCTGTTCATCCACCCCCACCGGGAACTGTTCATCCAAACCCCCCAGCAACACTCACTGTTCATCCAGAGGCAACGCCACGGGGTCCTGTTCATCCACCCCCACCGGGAACTGTTCATCCAACCACCCCCCCGGCGCAACGCTCACTGTTTATCAAGAGGCAGCATCGATCGGCTTCAGTTAGCAGCAGATGGCGAATCGCCGATCGGGTTCAATTAACAACCATTGAGCGATCGCCGGGTTCGTGAACGCCAGAGCTCGCAGGCAATCCTCGGGTTCGCTTAGAGCCCAACGCCCGCCGGGTTCGATTAGAGCCCAACGCCACACACACGCTGCAGACGACGAGAGAACGCTGATCGCCGCCCCGACCACCCACCGTAACCGGGGAGTCCCCGGTATTTTCCGCGCCCTCGCTTCTACCACGGTTTTTTCTGTCATGGCATCCCAAAGAATGTCATGCAGCTGCGTCTCCGGCCCGCCCAGGACGAAAATCCCATTTTCGGTCATGATTTTTTTCATAGAAGTAGGACCCCACCACATCTATGATGATACCGTGTTTTGTCAAAATTATCGTCATAGAAGTGTCATAATTATGAAAGAAAAGATTTTCGTTCGGCCCAAAATGTCACGGATGTGTCTTTTTTTGTAGTGTAGGGGCGTAAAACAATAGCGCTTGTTGGGAGGCAACCCAATTTTATTTATTTTTTGTTTTTGCTTCTATTTTTCAATAAATATGCAGTTATACTTCTGTTATGATTGTGTTTTAGTGTTTTAGTTAGTGTTTGAACCAAGTAAGACCATTGGGATGATTTGGGTGATAGTTGATTTGATTTTGCTGAAAAACAGAAACTTTTGCGTCCAGTAACAGAATTGTTAAAATTCACTGGAGCATGATAAATTCTGTAGTTTTTAAACAGGATTTATATACACATTTCCTACCTTGTACTAATTTTAAAGAATTTTTGGAGTTACAGAAGTTTGGCTAAAGTCCAGATTACTACAGACTGTTGTGTTTTTGACAGATTCTGTTTTCATTGTGTTGGTTGCTTATTTTGATGAATCTATGGGTAGTATCTGTCGGCGTTCTGGGAACGGGGGTCCCCAGACTTGCCTGCCTGCGGCCAGCGGCGTGGCTCAAGTGGTGGCCCAGTATGGCCCATCTTCATCAACACAAGACTCAAGACCCTCGTGAGGGGCCAAGCCTCGCAGGGCGGATGACGCAAGGCTTCCTCAGGGACGGCCTCGCCAGGCAAGCTAGTGAGGAGGCGAAGAGATCAAGGCAGGGTACCTCGCGAGGTGCTCGTGAAGCAAGCCATGACAATCGAGGCCAGGTGGGCGCTAAGCCGGCGCCGGCCTGCGCAGTGTCCTTGTTTCCTCTTTGGTGCAAAGGGGGCAAGCACAGACGCGGAGTACCGAAGCATCACGCAAAGGTTGCCATTTCAGTGCAACGAGACCAAGACCGGCGGAGCGGCAGGATGGAGGTCACCGTGGAGCCCAAGACGGCGTCATTGCCAGTGCTTTTGGCAGCCGAAGACCAACTTTAGTCAGGATAACTTGTACTAGATGTCCCCCTTCGAAATGGCCGTTGTTGGCGCCCTTCCCGCTCAATATTTGGGGAGAGGCCCAGGGCCTCTATAGATAGAGCTAGCCACCACGGTAGATTGGAGAGAGACTTTGGAAGCCTAACCAGAGAGAGAGAGGCGATCGAACTCACCCGAGCAGTTCATCGCACCAGCCCAAGAACACCTCTCGCGAGGCTATTCTTCCCGTGTACTCTTCATCATCAGCCCTTGAGGCAATCCACCACACCACACATTGAAGTAGGGTATTACACCACAACGGTGGCCCGAACCAGTATAAATCTCGTGTCCCTTGTGTCGTTCATCATTTCCAGCTTAGATCTCACGAGGCGATCGGACGAGATCGGTAGGGGAGAGATTCAGCGCACTTCAGTGTTCAAACTTAAGGGTCCGCCGTAACCCAACATCCGGCATTTGCGCGCCAGTAGGGGTACGCCGGAATCTTTCTTCCACAGTTCGCATTTGATCTTCCGTCGTGTCCATGGCTGAAGCTCGCTGGCTCACGCTGAAGCGCCGGGCTGCTCGCCGCCGCTGCCGCCTGTGACGGCGCCGCCGGTGGGCGCCCTCGCTCTCGTCGCTTGCCACTAACGCCGCCACCGCCCGGCGGGAATGAGCAGCGGCCTCGTCTCAGATCCATCGGTGTGACGGAAGGCCGCACCACCACCCCTGCCGACTCCTCGCTGGTTCGTCGCCCCACGCCTGTCGCGCTTCACAGACGCCAAGACGCCAGACCGCCTCGGGCGCTGTGAGGTCCTGCACTACCGTCCCATCGACAACCTCTAAGAGGACTGGCTCGCCCACATCACCGAAGCTTCGTCAGGCCAAGCAGGGGCTCTCCTATGCCGCCCCTCTCGCTGCCTCGCCCTCCATCCTGCGCAGGAGGCGTGGATCAGGAGGAACCTCCGCCACCTCCTCCCCAAGAAGGCGCCCTTGCTCCAAGGTGCACGGCCCCAGGACGAGACCCACTGCGTCTGGGCGCTAAGCAGCAAGAAAGGAGCTGCCAAGAGATCCCTTGTCCCCAAGACGGTGCCCGTGCTCCCAAAGCACCAGCCGCGGACCGAGATCCCCGCGGCGCACGCCAAGACCCAGCGCTGCTCCAAGCGGCGGCGCGAGAATCCCTGTGAGCAAGCCCAAAGATCGCCAGAAGGCTCCGGTGGCCACCGCAGGCTGCCGCACCTTCACCCCCGAGCTGCGCAGTGTTGCCTGGCCAGGCAAGTTCATGCCTGACCTGCCTCCCCGCTACGACGGCACCGCAGATCCCGTGGAGTTCCTACAGCTCTACGAGCTGGGCATCGAAGCCGTCAACGGGGACGAAAACATCATGGCGAACTAGTTTCCCATGGCGCTCAAGGACGGTGCCCGCACCTGGCTCCTGAACCTGGCTCCTGGCACGATCTCCTCCTGGAGGAGATGCGCACCTGCTTCATCGCCAACTTCCAGGGCACTCACGACCGTCCGCCGGCTGTGGGTGACCTGCGCCGCATCAAGCAGCAACCTGGAGAGACCTTGCAGAAGTACATCCAGTGCTTCAACAACGCTCACCTCAAGATCCCCAAGGTGACTGTGGAGGCCATTATTTCGACGTTCTCTGATGGCGTTCGCGACGTCAAGATGAAGGAGGAGCTGGCAATCCATGAATATCTGTGCACTTCTCTGGAGTTTTTCAACCTAGACCAAGTGCGCAAGGGATGAAGAAGGGCGCCTCTCCCTTCTCGAGCACCCAGCGGCAGACCCAGAAGAGAAGAAAGCCAAGGCCAAGGATGTGAAGAGCAAGGGAGCAGTTGTACTCGCAGCGGAGCCGGACACCAAGCGCGGTAGGGATCAGCCAGAGTCATCCAAGGGCAGCCGGTACTGCGTGTACCATGATCTCCACACCCACAACACCAACAAATGCCAAGAGCTCAGGGCCGTGCGAGAAGGTCGTGTCGGTCGACGCCCCGAGCGCAACGATCGGGGCTACGGCCGAGGCGGAGCAAGAGGTGGAGGATGATGGGACGACCGTGGCCCTCACCAAGGGTGGCGTGACCGACCTCGCGAGGACCGCTGGCAGGACCAGCCTCGCGAGGGAGCCTGGAGAGATCAGCCTCGCTAGGACCGCCCGCAAGGCAACGCAGGCCTTCCTCCTTTGCCACCACAACCAAGAAGGAATGAAGACCATCATCAGGACGAGGGGGCTAGGGGCTTCCAAGAGCCACGTGCAATTGCTTACATCCTGGCGGTGCTCAGCCCCAGCCACAAATAAGATCTTCAAGCAGTTTGCTCGCGAAGTGAATGCAGTCCTCACAAGCTTGAGGCCACGCGCCCTCTCAGGTGGTCTACGTGCGCCATCACGTTCAGCTCAGCGGATCAGCTCAAGTGCGCGGCGACGGCCGGTGTCCTCCCAATGCTCTATTCCCCAGTCATCAGCAACGTGCAAGTCACCAGGACCCTCATCGACGGCGGCGCTGGACTCAACGTCCTGTGTGTCGAGACGTTCAACAATCTCCAAGTACCGTATGACCAGCTTCAGCCAACCAAGCCTTTCTCAGGAGTCACTGATGGTTCCACTGTCCTGATAGGGCAGGTCTGCCTTCCTGTCACCTTTGAACAGCGCAACAACTGTCGGCGTTCTAGGAACGGGGTCCCTGACTTGCTCGCTCATGCCTGCGGCGTGGCTCAAAAGGGGGCCCAAAGACGACCCATCTTCACCGACATTAAGCTCAAGACCTCGCGAGGGGCCAAGCCTCATGGGCGGATGATGTGGAGCTTCTCGAGCACGGCTCGCCAGATAGCTCGCGAGGAGGCGGAGAGATCAAGGTGGGTACTCACGAGGTGCCCATGACGCAAGCCATGACGACCAAAGGGCGCCAGTGCAGCGCCAGCCAGCAGTGTCCTCCTTTCCTCTTTGGTGCAAACGGAGCAAGCTCAAAGCGAGAGCATCAACCAAAGGCATCCATTTCGTGCAATAAGACCAAGACCGTCGTGAACGGCAGGAAGGAAGTCATTGTGGAGCCCAAGCAAGCGCCACCACTGTGAGCCTTTGACAAAGCGAGGACCAACTTTAGTCAGGATAAGTGTACCAGATGTTCCCCTTCAAAATGGCCAATAGTTGGCGCCCTTCCCGCTCAATATTTGGGGAGAGGCCCAGGGCCTTTGCCTATAAATAGTACTAGCCACCCACATGATAGGGGGGGATTGATAGGAAGATCTCGGATTGATCGAGTAGCATCCCAAAGAGATAGAGAAAGGCGACTGAACTCCACCTAGCAGTTCATCGCCCCGGCCAAGAACAGACCCTCGTGAGGTTGTTCTTCCTTGTATAGTTCATCACCGTCAGCCCAAGAGGCAATCCACCACACCACAAACTATAGTAGGGTTTTACTCCACAATGGTGGCCCGAACTAGTATAAACCTTGTGTCTCTTATGTTGTTCTTTTCATAGCTTAGATCCTAGCGAGGCGGCGGGGTGCAGGTAGGTAGAGGGCGAGATCTCCGCGCGCACCCCAGTGTTCAAACCTAGAGGGTCTGCCGGAACCCAAAATCCGACATTTAGCGCGCCAGGTAGGGGTGCGCCGGAATTCATCTTCCGCCGCCCTGTTCTCCACCGACCATCGCATCCATGTCTGACCCTCGTCGGGCCCGCGCCGAGCGCCGAGCCGCTCTCCCTTCCCGCGTCACCCAATCGGCTCCCGTCGGCGGCCGCCTCGTCATTCCCCGTCGCCTGCCGACAATGCCGCCACTGGCCCGGCGGGGAACGAGCAGCAAGCATCGTCCCAGCATCCGTCCGTGAGGCAAGACGGCCGCACTGCTACCCCCTCACTCGCCCCAGCTGGTTCTTCGTCTCGCGCGTTCCGCGCGCCCATGGAGGCTCGAGCTGCGCTCATCGCGGCAAACGAGCTCCTGCGCTACCACCCAGTCGACGATGTCTATGAAGAGTGGCTCGACCACGCTGTCGAGCTCGTCCACGCCGCAGGGGGCTCCCCCGCGCCGTCCGTCCCGCTGCACCGCACCCCGCCCTGCGCGGGCGACGAAGCTCAGGGGGCACCTCAGCCGCCTCCCCATCAAGAAGGCGCCCTGGCCCCAAGGCGCGTGGTCCCCGGGCGGAACCCACTCCGTCCGGCGCCAGCGCGGCAAGAGCAGAGCTGCCAAGAAGTCCCTCGCCCGCAAGAAGCTGCCCGAGTGCTCTCTGCTCCGGCCCGTCGCGACCACGCTCCTGCTCCAGCACGTCAAGACCCCGCGCTTCTCCCGGCTGCAGCGCATGGGTACCCGCAAGACCAAGTTCTTCGTCACCAAAGGCCTCCCGTGACCACAGCAGGCTACCGTGCCTTCACCACCGAGCTGCGCAGCGTTGCGTGGCCCGGAAAGTTCAAACCAGACATGCCTCCTCGCTACGACGGTGCGGCCGACCCTACAGAGTTTCTCCAGCTCTACGAGTTGGGCATCGAAGCCGCCAACGGAGACGAAAAGGTCATGGCGAACTGGTTTCCCATGGCGCTCAAGGACGGGGCCCACACCTGGCTCCTAAACCTGGCTCCAGGCACGATCTCCTCCTCGGACGAGATGCGCACCCGCTTCATCGCCAACTTCCAAGGTACTCGCGAACGGCCACCTGCCGTGAGCGACATGCGCCACATCAAGCAGAAACCAGGGGAGACCCTGCATAAGTACATCCAGCACTTCAACAATGCACGCCTCAAGATTCCCAAGGTGACGGAGGAGGCCATCATCTCAGCCTTCTCCGACGGTGTGCGCGACGTCAAGATGAAGGAGGAGCTGGCAATGCATGAAGACTTGTGCACTTCCTTGGAGCTGTTCAACTTGGCGACCAAGTGCGCCAGGGCTGAGGAAGGGTGTCTCTCCCTCCTCGAGCTGCCTGCCGCAGACCCAGAAGAGAAGAAACCCAAGGCCAAGGATGTGAAGCGCAAGGGGGCTGCCGTGCTCGCGGCAGAACCAGACACCAAGCGGGGCAGAGATCAGCCCGAGTCTTCCAAGGGCAGCCGGTACTGTGTGTACCACGACCTCCACACCCACAACACCAACGAATGTCAAGAGCTCCGAGCCGTGCGAGAAGGGAGGATCGGCCGACGTCCGGACCGCAACGACCGGGGCTACGGCCGAGGAGGAGGAAGGAACGCAGGACGCTGGAAGACCGCGGCCCTCGCCAAGGGTGGCGCGACCGACCTCGCGAGGATCGCTGGCAGGATCAGCCTCGCGAGGGAAACTGGAGGGATCAGCCTCGCGAGGACCGTCCACCAGGGAACGCAGGCCTCCCTCCACTGCCACTGCAGCCAAGGAGAAACGAGGACCATCATCAGGACGAAGGGGCTGGGGGCATCCAGAGCAGCAGCGATCGCAGATCTGGGCGGAGCTCAAGCCCCAGCGTCTCAACACATCTTCAAGCAGTTCGACCGCGAAGTGAATGCAGTCCTCCCCAAGCTCGAAGCCGCACGCCCTCTCAGGTGGTCAGCGTGCGCCATCACGTTCAGCTCAGCGGATCAGCTCAAGTGTGCGGCCACAGGCGGAGTCCACCCGATGCTTTGTTCCCCAATCATCAGCAACGTGCTAGTCACCAAGACCCTCATCGATGGCGGGGCAGGGCTCAACGTCCTGTCCATAGAAACGTTCAACAATCTCCAAGTGCCTTAAAATGAGCTTCAGCCAACCAAACCTTTCTCTGGAGTCACCGATGGCTCCACGGTCCCGATTGGGCAGGTCCGCCTCCCTGTCACCTTCGGGGCGCGCGACAACTACCGCACCGAGCTCATCGACTTCGACGTCGCCCACATTCGCCTGCCATACAACGCCATCCTCGGGTACCCAGCGCTGGCCAAGTTCATGGCCGTAACTCACCATGGTTACAACGTCCTCAAGATGCCAGGAAGTGGCGGAGTCATCACGGTGCCCTGCGAAGAGAAAGATGCGGTGTGCTCCCTGGAGCGAGCATTTTAGGCCGCATCACTGGAAGACCCGGATCGCGGAAGCAGGAGGCTTCTCGAGACCGCCCCCAAGAAGAAGAAGACATCGTCCGGCCCGGCCCCTCAAGAGGCAGGCCCCTCAGGGTCCACGCCTACTCAAGGGGAGCCTCCTTCTGTCGCATAGGAAGGCGCGCCTGGCGCCCTCCACAGGCAGGGCTCGGGGGCTCCCCCTGGAGGGCCATCGACCTTGCTAAGGTCACGAGGGAGGCGCTTGGGCACCACTTGGAGGCGTGTTTCAAAGCACGTTTCCCTCAGGAAGGAGCAAGGCAAGGAGGGCCAAACCCTCAGGAGTTTGTCAGTCTAGTCACGCAGGAGTTGCAAGAGTCAAGGGTCATGAGTGGCAGCCGCCGCTTACCCGCAGTATCTCCTCATCCAGGCGAGGATGGTGAGCTGCGCGTCTGCATCGACATCTCAGGGCTCAACCGAGCCGCCTCTCAGGAGCTCTTCTGGCCCTCGTGCGCGGGGCGCTACGAAGGCCCGCCCCACAGCTACGTTCGCATGCCCTACGGCTTGCCGAATGCGACCGCCACGTACCCTCGCCTCATGAGGAGCATCTTGGAGGATCAAGAGGCCAGGCGTTCCGCAGTCCTGGCGGAGATGGAGATGGTCCACGAGGAGCCACCAGCGCCTTCGGAGCCTCCCGAGGCTCCTGGGCCTGGGGGCTCGTGAGGATCGGCTCCTGCAGCCCACCAAGTCTGCTACTCCAACACCCCTTCATCTTCAACGTTATTAGGTGACATCCTTCAAGTTTCATTTCCAGCTGGGAGCGCCCCCCAGGGCTGCATTATTCCCAGGCCCTGTGGGTCCGTCCCTGCGGCGTGTATCCCTTTTATTTCATGTTCTTAGCTTACTTTGTTGGGGGCGCCCCTTGGGCTGGATCATCCCCAAGTCGCTCGGGCCAGACCCAGCGATGTCCGCCTTCCCAGCACCTATTTGAATGAACTCGCTCCTTCGTGATTAACATGCTTGACCTAGTTGCCCGCTCAACTGACGCCAACTGATGGAGCTGCTCCTCAACGGCACGATGCTTGCGCATGGGTCTGTCCCTGCAGCACCGACAAACCTAAATGGCTGAGCTCTGGCCGCGGCAGCCCCTCACAGCGCCACCTCGTCAGGCCTTCAGTGCCTCGTCATGCCTCCGAAGCAACCAACGACTGACCGTCGACTGTCATAGCAGACTCTTGTTCTCCTTATGGTAGGCCTGCAGGATCCCCTCGAGAAGCAGCGCCAGGCGAGGCCCTCACGGCGTCTTCTTCACTCTCGTCTGCGCTAACCGCTTGCATGTTAAAGGGGGGTACCGAGCATCGCGACTCATGGACTCCTAATGGCTCTCCAGCCCTCACCCTCTGGCCTTGACCACGGCATCGCGACCTGGCATACCAGTGACGGCTGAGACTCGCTCGAGGGCCGGGACCCGAGGACGTAGAGCAGAAAGGGGAGCAAGGGCAAGAGAGGAGGGGCACGTGAGGACCTCGCCAAGCAACCCCTCGCCTGCCGACGCACGGACCCGGCGACACGCCAGGAAGTGGTTCCTGATTCTCGAGATAAGTCACCCCCCGGAAGCACTAGCTACCATGGCACCGTCCTCGCACCCAATGCAATCCCGTGTTAGCAACGTCGCTCTCCTTTCTCACCGAACGATGGCTGCTTGAGCGCTAAGGGGGACCTCCTAAGCATCGTGATTCAGGGGCTCTTACCGGACCTCGGGCCGCTCACCTCCTGGCCTTGACCACGGCATCGCGACCTGGCATACCAGCGACGGCTGAAGCCTGCCTTGGGACTGGGACCTGTCGGCGTAGAGCGTCAAGCCCTCGCGAGGTTCGAAAGGGAGAACTAAGCTAAGACAGAATGAGCAACTCACACTACTCCATGGCAAGGATTATATTAACAAACAGGACCACAGGCACCTTACAAGCTCCCATGGGGCGCGCTTTTGATTCCTTGCAGGGAACAGATCCTAGGAAACGCTAACTACACATGCCTCCGCAAGAGATGCCACCATCAGCAGTGGGCCACCAAGTACCGACGCAAACCCCATCCAGATCAGAGGCGGCGGCGGCCTGACGAGCCCGCCCATCTCCGAGAGCGGTGCACGCTCGAGGGCTCGTAGCTGTCGTAGCTCGTCTCCAGGGACGCGAGGAGCTCGGCGGAGTCGCTGGGTCCCACGACGCCTCCACCGCCTGGGGAGCTGCCAGGGGAACGGTCGGCGAGCCTAGTCCTCGCCGTAGCAGGGCCCCGACCACCTCTCTCGGGGCAGCACTCCAGCCGGCGCCCTTCCGCATCGAAGACCTTGAAGAACATCACGGAAGCACCGTCGTACTCCAGATGGATCGCGAGGGCGCCCCTTGTCCTGCAGACCCGGGCAATCCGCCCCAGCCTCGAGTCATGAAGACCTCGCCCGGGGCAACGACCGCGACCTCTGCCCCGGTCGCAAGGGTGCTGCAGCCGGCGTGCTGTAGCTGTGAGCCTGTGGATCCTCCTGCGGAATCGCGAAGGCGAAGAAGGGAGGAAGGCAAATCCAAGACTGAGGAGACATGGCGGCGTGGAGCACGAACTCTCGGGAGGAGCCCTCGGCGTGGACTCCAGGGGGAACAACGCAAACCTTTGTGACACTCCGGCGCCGACGGCGGCGTCGCCCATGGCGTTCGGCATCAACTCCTTCAGAGCCCTCGATGTGGGCGTACAAGTGAAGCGGGAACCCTGGAGATGGCCGCTCGCACCAGGGCCTTGATACCTCCTGATGGGCGCCCTCATCCCGATGGCAGAGGGCTAGCCGTTTCTATGGCGGAAGCGGGTCAGGACCCTCTCGGGGAGCCTTTCCCTTCTCTGCCGCGGAGAACCGGCGGATCGGAGCCAATGCAGCAAGACGGTGCACAGACCGAGAAGAAAGAGAAGCAAGGAGAGATGGACTAGAAGAGCACGCGCCGTTCCGTACTTCAAGCCAGGGGAGGCCAACCGCTGACCTCCACGATCGCACGTAATCATGACCCGCTTTGCATGCAGGGACTCGTCGATTCGCGCAGTTGCCGAGGCGTCGTGGGGAAGCAGGGGCACCCACATCCAATCAGCCGCCACGCGGTGCCCAAGGCCGCAGGCTGTTAGGGCCCGCGGTGCTTCGCACTTGCCTTTTCGCTTCTCTGCTCGGCCAAGTCCAGGCGCGCCTTGGGCCCGGGGCTACTGTCGGCGTTCTGGGAACGGGGTCCCAGACTTGCTCGCTGCAAGGGCGTGGCTCAAAAGGGGGCCCAGACGGCCCATCTTCACCGACACAAGCTCAAGACCTCGCGAGGGGCAAGCCTCATGGGCTGACGACAGGAGCTTCCTCAGCACGGCCTCGTCAGCTGGCTTCGAGGAGGTGGAGAGATCAAGGCGGGGTACCTCACGAGGTGCCCATGACGCAAGCCATGACGACCAAGGGCGCCAGGCAGGCGCCAGCCCGCGCAGTGTCCTCCTTTCCTCTTTGGTGCAAAGGGAGCAAGCGCAGGCGAGAGCATCAAGCAAAGGCATCCATTTCAGTGCAACAAGACCAAGACCGTCGCAACGGCAGGAAGGAAGTCATTGTGGAGCCCAAGCAAAGGCCACCACCAGAGCCTTTGACAAAGCGAGGACCAACTTTAGTCAGAATAAGTGTACCAGATGTTCCCCTTCAAAATGGCCAATTGTTGGCGCCCTTCCCGCTCAATATTTGGGGAGAGGCCCAGGGCCTTTGCCTATAAATAGGACTAGCCACCCACAGGATAGGGGGGGGGATTGATAGGAAAATCTCGGATTGATCGAGTAGCATCCCAAAGAGATAGAGAAAGGCGACTGAACTCCTCCTAGCAGTTCATCGCCCCGGCCAAGAACAGACCCTCGCGAGGCTGTTCTTCCTTGTATTGTTCATCACCGTCAGCCCAAGAGGCAATCCACCACACCACAAACTAGAGTAGGGTTTTACACCAAAATGGTGGCCCGAACTAGTATAAACCTTGTGTCTCTTGTGTTGTTCTTTTCATAGCTTAGATCCTAGCGAGGCGGCGGGGCGCAAGTAGGTAGAGGGCGAGATCTCCGCGCACACCCCAGTGTTCGAACCTAGAGGGTCTGCCAGAACCCGAAATCCGACAGCAACTGCCACACCGAGCTCATTGACTTCAACGTCGCTCACATTCGCCTGCCATACAATGCCAACCTCGGGTATCTGGCCCTGGCCAAGTTCATGGCAGTGACCCACCATGGATACAACGTCCTCAAGATGCCAGGAAGCAGTGGGGTCATCACGGTCCCCTGTGAAGAGAAGGATGCGGTGTGCTCCCTCGAGCGCGCCTTCCAGGCCGCGTCGATCGAGGACCCAGATAGCAAGAGTGGAAACCTCCCTGGAGCAGGTCCCAAGAAGAAGAAAACATCACCTGGCTCAAGGCCTCAGGAGGCAGGCGCCTCCGGAGGCGCCGCGTCTGGACATGCGCCCATCCAAGGGGCGCCACCCTCCATCGCATAGGAAGGAGCGCCCGGCGCCCTCCTCGGGCAGGGCTCGGGGGCTCTCTCCTGGGGAGCCACCGACTTTGCCAAGGTCACGAGGGAGGCGCTTGGGCACAACTTGGAGGCATGCTTCACGGCACGCTTCCCTTAGGAAGGCGTAAGGAAAGAAGGACCCAACCCTCAGGAGTTCATCACCAAGGCCGTTCAGGATGTGGAGGAATCAAGAGTCATGCGTGGCAACCGTCGTCTGCCTGGCGTAGCTCCCCATCCAGGCGAGGATGGCGGGCTGCGCATCTGCATCGACCACCCAGGGCTCAATCGAGTCGCTTCTCAGGAGTGCTTCTGGCCTTTGCGCGTGGGGCATTTCGCGAGCCCGCCACACAGCTTCGTCCGCATGCCCTTCGGCTTGCCGAACGCGGCTGCAGCCCACCAGCGCCTGATGAGGAGCATTCTGGAAGCTCAGGTGGCCAAGCATCGCGCGTTCCTGGAAGAGATGGAGATGGACCTCAACGGGCCGCCCGGACCTCCTGAGCCTCCCGAGGCTCGGAGTCCCGAGGGCTCGTGAGGATCGGCTCCTTCACCCCGCATCATCAGCTACTCCGACACTCGCCCTGCCACAGCATCAGGTGACTTCTTTTCAGTTTTCGTTTCAGCTGGGAGCGCCCTCAGGGCTGCATCATTCCCAGGTCGCGTGGGTCCGTCCCTGCGGCATGTATCCGTTTTGCCTATATCTTCTGCTTATCTTGTTGGGGGCGCCCCTCGGGCCGCATCATCCCCAAGCTGCTCGGGCCTGACCCAGTGGCGTTTGCTTTCTCCGCATCTATCTAGGTTGATTTGCTTCTTCATGCTTAACATGTTCATGATTATCGCTCGCCGCCCACCACGGGCCTATTTCTCCTCATGTGAACCGCATGCACGTTAAAAGGGGGGGGGGCGCCTGAGCACCGCGACTCATGGGCTCTTACTGGCTCTCCGGCCCTCACCCCCTGGCCTTGACCCACGGTATCGCGACCTGTCATACCAGCGGCGGCGGAGCTTGCTCGAGGGCCGGGACCTGAGGACGTAGAGCATTTGCATTTTAACCACCTTGCAGGAACATACCATCCACAAAGGCCCAGAGCCAGGCGCAACCCGCCTCGAGGTAGGGCCTCGTGAGTCCCGCGCTGGCTCACGGGTGCCCAGATACACCTCTCCTAGCCCTACCGTGTCGGCCACGTGTCAGGGCGGGGCTGTACACGCCCCGAGGGCTCCTCCCAGAGGGGAGCCCCCCTCCCACGCACCAGTGGAAGCACCATGCTCCGCGCTGGCTGACGACACTGCCGAGGAGCAGCTATGCCCGTACACATAAGGAAGCGCTATGCTCCGCGCTGGTGTTAAACAACTGAGGGCAGCACACGGCTGTGTCAACCTCAGGGAGCCCAGAGCTCAGTGTCTGGCACCATCGCAATGCCTCCCCTCGGGAGTGCGGCGCGAGGGGGCTGGACATGGGGGTTGCGCCCGGGCCACGCCCGAGCACACGCCACCCAGCTAGGTCCCTCGCACCTGGTCGTCGCGCGCCCCTCCCCGAGCGGAGGCAAGGTATGAAGACTCGTTTGAGCATCAAGGGGGACACTTGAGCATCACGACTCAGGAGCCTAACTGGTCACGTAGTGATACGTCTCCAACGTATCTATAATTTTTTATTGCTCCATGCTACTTTATCTATTGTTTTGGACTATAATGGGCTTTATTTTCCACTTTTATATTACTTTTGGGACTAACCTATTAACCGGAGGCCCAGCCCCGAATTGCTGTTTTTTGCCTTTTTCAGTGTTTCGAAGAAACAGAATATCAAACGAAGTCCAAACGGAATGAAACCTTCGGAAACGTGATTTTCTCACCGAACGTGATCCAGGAGACTTGGACCCTACACCAAGGAACATCGGAGGCGGTCACGAGGGTGGGGGCGCCCCCCCAGGGTGCGCCCCCTGCCTCGTGGGCCCCCTGTTGCTCCACCGACATACCCCTTCCTCCTATATATACCTAAGTACCCCCAAACGATCAGAACAGGAGACAAAAACCTAATTCCACCGCCGCAACTTCTCAGATCCACGAGATCCCATCTTGGGGCGGTTCGAGTTCACGGAGGGGGCATCCACCACGGAGGGCTTCCACATCAACACCATAGCCCCTCCGATGAAGTGTGAGTAGTTTACTTTAGACCTTCGGGTCCATAGCTAGTAGCTAGATGGCTTCTTTTCTCTTTTTGGATCTCAATACAATGTTCTCCCCCTCTCTCGTGGAGATCTATTCGATGTAATCTTCTTTTCATGGTGTGTTTGTTGAGACCGATGAATTGTGGGTTTATGATCCAGCTTATCTATGAATAATATTTGAATCTTCTCTGAATTCTTTTATGTATGATCGAGTTATCTTTGCAAGTCTCTTCGAATTATCCGTTTTGTTTGGCCAACTAGATTGGTAGTTCTTGCAATGGGAGAAGTGCATGGCTTTGGGTTCAATCTTGCGGTGTCCTTACCCAAAGGATGTAAAGGTTTGCAAGGCACGTATTGTATTGTTGCCATCGAGGATAACAAGATGGGGTATTTATCATATTGCATGAATTTATTCCTCTACATCATGTCATCTTGCTTAAGGCGTTACTGCTTTTTAACTTAATACTCTAGATGCATGCTGGATAGCGGTCGATGAGTGGAGTAATAGTAGTAGATGCAGAATCGTTTCGGTCTACTTGTCTCGGACGTGATGCCACCAAGGATAGACCCGCATGTTGAAACGCTTTTGCAAGGTGGATATCATTACATCAACATTACATAATACATAGGGATACATACATAAGGCACAAATTCCACAAGAATACAACAACATCATATACAAGAACAACATCCGACTACGGATGAAACATAAACAGAAGCTCAAACGACATCCACCCTGCTAGCCCAGGCTGCCGACCTGGAACCTATCCTCTGATCGAAGAAGCAGAAGAAGAACCCAAGACAAGCAAGCATCGCTCTCGCGTCATGATCATCGCAAACCTGTACCTGCAACTGGTGGTGTAGTAATCTGTGAGCCACGAGGACTCAGCAATCCCATTACCATGGGTATCAAGACTAGCAAAGCTTAAAGGGAAAGGAAGGGGTAAAGTGGTGAGGTTGCAGCAGCGGCTAAGCATATATGGTGGCTAACATACGCAAATGAGAGCGAGAAGAGGAGCAAAGGAACGGTCGTCAACTAGTAATGATCAAGAAGTGATCCTGAACTCCTACTTACGTCAGACATAACCCAGAAACCGTGTTCTCCTCTCGATCAACCCCGAAAAGAGACACTCACGGTTACGCACACGGTTGGTGTATTTTAATTGAGATCAACTTCGGGTTTTCTACAACCGGACATTAACAAATTCCCATCTGCCACATAACCATGGGCACGGCTCTCGAAAGTTTATGCCCTGCAGGGGTGTCCCAACTTAGCCCATGATAAGCTCTCGCGATCAACGAAGGATATTCCTTCTCCCCGGGAAGACCCGATCAGTCTCGGAATCCCGGCTACAAGACATTTAGACAGCAATAAAACAAGACCAGCAAGACCGCCCGATCTACCGACAATCCCGATAGGAGCTGCACATATCTCGTTCTCGTGGCAACACCGGATGAGACAAGCTACGAGTAAAACCAATCCTCAAGTTGCCCTAAGGTGGCCCATGAAGCAGCTCGGTTCGGGCCAGCACTTAGAGAAGCACCGTCCGGGGGCTAATAAAGATGACCTCGAGAGAGCGACTCCCAAGGGAAAAGTAGGTGGTGGTGAGGCAAATGGTAAAACCAAAGTTGGGCCTTGCTTTGGACGAGTCTTATTCAAAGCGAACTGTCAAGGGGTCCCATAAATCACCCGACCGCGTTAGGGACGCAAAATCCGGGAACATAATACCGATATGACGGAAACTAGGCGGCAAAGTGGAACAAAACACCAGGCATATGGCCGAGCCTTCCACCCTTTACCAAGTATATAGATGGATTAATTAAATAAGATATATTGTGATAACCCAACAAGTAAACATGTTCCAACAAGGAACAACATCTCCATGTTCCAACAAGGAACAAACTTCATCTTCACCTGCAACTAACAACGCTATAAGAGGGGCTGAGCAAGGCGGTAACATAGCCAAACAACGGTTTGCATAGGAAGGGTGCAAAGGTTAGAGGCTGACATGGCAATTTGGGATGGCTTGATAACAGGTAATAGGTAGCGCAGCATAGCGATAGAACGAAGCAACTAGCATAGCAATGATAGTAGTGAGATCAAGGGTAGCGGTCATCTTTCCTGAAATCCCGCAAGGAAGAAGAACGAGTCCATGAAGAAGATGAACGGATGAAGCTGAACCAAGCGTAGACGAACGAATCCTCACGATCGCAACGAAACAGGAACAAACAAGAAGAAGCACACAACATAGTAAACACACCACACATGAACAAGGAATGATGCACAACAAAGTGTGATGCATGACGAGGCTACATGAAGCTACTCATGGCAAGAGATGATGCATACAAGACCAACACATCAAGGCAAGTTTAAATGAGGCCGGAAACAACATAGAACAATTCCGGTAAGTCCTCATATGCAAATTTCGAAATTGGTCCAGGTCTGAATAACCTTATGTTCAAGTTCTTAAACAGCAAGTTAAGACGCACCACGATGATCTACACGAAATTCTAGTCAAGTTACATATAAAGTTCATTAGATTCGGAGCTACGGCCTAGAAGATATGAGCAAAACAAGATAAGCATGGCATTGATGCAAAATGCATACCAACATCAAGCAAACACCTCAAAACATGGATGCAACATGATAATATGAAACTACATGCAAAATCAAGCAAGTTTCATATAGAGCACACCCAAAACGGAGCAACGGTTCAACACATACACTCTATACAAGTCATGACAACAATCTGTCCAAAACAGCAACTAGGCATATTGCAAGCATCAAAACAACATGCTACAGGACCTCAATATGAAAAAAAAGGCATGGAAATGATGTACAGGTAAAGCATTACAAAACATGAACACTGAGCTATCTCCAGAAATCACTAGAACATGCTCAAAAACACATGGCAAGATTGCAAATAATAACAGTTTCAGGCATTAGCAGAAATAACATCAGGTTGCAATGTTTAGAGCTATCAAACAACATGCCACAGGAACTTAAAATGGCAAACAAAGGCATGGCATGAATCTACTCAAAGCATATAACAATAGTCCCTTAGTGACCATAAGCCAAAATGGATCAGAAAATATGATGGCACCCATGTAAACATGGCAAGTAATATTACAGGTTCATACATGGCAGGAACAACGATAAGTAGGCATGTTGGTGAGCTTGAACCACTCACCACAGAGCAATACATGGCATGGCAAGGCAACTCACAGCAAGAAGACATGGCATAGAAGCTATACATGGCAAGAACAACATCATATCATGCAAGGATCAACTACAACAACCTTGGAAAAATTGAATAACATGTAAACAATCTGCCAGGAAACATTTTATAGCAAAAGTAGAGCTCAATTGACTCAAGCTATGGCACTCCATAATTGCAAACAAGGGCATGGATGGATAGATCAAGACATGTTTAACAAAACATCCTTACTGAAGTATCTCAAAATATGCATGGAACTCTCTGTAGCATCAAGTTAACATGGCATAAAAATATCAGCAGAACAGGGCTGAAAACAGCAACATCAAGACACCTAGTTTGCATGCTTGTGCTAGTCACCACATTGCTCACAAAAATACATGGCATACACCGCTGGAAGGATGGCATGGCATATTACAAAACACATGTAGGACTCAAGTTCATAGGATGCACACATCAATCATGGCAAAATGACAAAGTGCATGTTACGTTAAGAAGCGAAACTAACATCACATAGCACTCTTCCAACAGCATTTCGGGCATCAAGATGAGCTCAAATGAAAATGATGCAATGAGATGAAATGATCTACTCTTCGAGACGAACATTTTGACATATTATACGCACAAAACGGAGCTACATGCACAGATTTATGGCATGATGAAAATGCAACAAAAATGCAACAATTTCGGGGACTTAGTGGAATTCGGGGAAGAGGAAAGTCAACCGAGGCGCGCGGAAATCGAGGATCGCCGGAGTTCGTCACCGGACGAGGAGGAAGAGGCCGGGGAGGATGCCGGCGAGGTCGGGGAAGGGCCGGGGAGACGCGGGCGGCAGATCCGCGGATCTCGGCCGGATCCGCGGCGAGACGACGCGGAGGAGGCGGCGGCCGGCGATGGCGATGGCGGGTGCGCCGGACGGACGCGGTCAGGAGGCGGCGGCGACCCCGAGCGCGGGCGGCGAGGCAAGGCGCGGGCCGGCTCGGGCAGGTGGCCAGTGGTCGCGCGGCGGGCGGCGGAGACCGAGCACGACGGCGGGACCGGGCGGCGAGGGTCGGCACCGGCGGCGAAGCTGCGGTTGCGGGGCTTGGCCGGAGAGGCGGCGGTGGCGGGGAACTCCGGCAGAGCTCGGGGTGGCGGCGACGCGCTGGCGGTTCGGGCCCCGATGGGCTGGCGGGCCTGCCCTGGGCCAGGCGGGTCGGCGGCGGGCTGAGAGAGAGAGAGAGGGTGGCGAGCGGCGGCGCTGGACGTGTCCGGCGCGGGGTGGACACGTCCGGCGGCTGGAGGAGGAAGAGGCTAGGGTTAGGGGGGGAATCATCCGCGAATTTTCGGGGGGGATCTAGTTTTATAGGTAGATGGAGCTAGGAGAGTCCAAATGAGGTGCGGTTTTCGGCCACGCGATCGTGATCGAACGACCGAGAACATGGAGGGGAGTTTGGTGGGTTTTGGGCACTTTGAAGAGGGTGTTGGGCTGCAAGATAAAAGAGGCCTTTGCGGTTACCCGGTTAACCGTTGGAGTACCAAACGACCTCCAAATGATCCGAAACTTGACAGGCGGTCTACCTGTGCTATACCAAGGCCGCTTGGCAAACCTCGGACCATTCCGAGACCGTTTAACAGCCGCACACGAAAAGAGGTAAAAGGGAGCGCCGGGAGACATAGGAGTGCCGGATTGCAAAACGGACAACGGGGAAAATGCTCGGATGCATGAGACGAACACGTATGCAATGCAATGCACATGATGACATGATACGAAATGCAGATGATGACATGGCAAAGTGCAACACGCAAGCACATGACAAGGCAACAACGATGAATAACTGACGGACACCTGGCGCATCGAATCCGGGGCGTTACAACACTCCTCCACTAACAAGAGATCTCGTCCCGAGATCTTAGGACCGAGACGGAAGTCAAAAGGGATGAGGTGAAACAAAAACTCAAGAGAAAAAGCAAAGAATCGAGAGCACTCGAGAAGAAGAGAGGAACGACGAGAATGACGAGAATCAAAAGCTCATGGAAACATGATAGACTCAGAAACAACTCCGGTTCGAACGAGATAAGAAATGAATAAGACTGAAAGAATTTAAGCAGCACTCCTGCTAAAAAAGGACGGATTAGAACATGAACTTGAGAGGACGGAATGATACTTGATGAAGACATGACACAAAACCTCCGGAAAGAATTAAAAGAGTTGTATGAAAAGAACGGAGAAGAAAATGACAACTTGTGTCACGAATGAAATAGAAAGCACCTTTAGAAGGAATGTTTAAACGGAGTTGTTGAGAAAATCAACAATGAAAAGAATAAGCTTGTCGAGGACTTATGGATAACATCTCAGAAATTATGAGGTGACAACCAGCCGCAAACGGAAATGATTGAATAGCTGAGAAAAACGCAGAAATGCAAAACTCCACTTCAAAGGAATACGGAGAATTAATTGCACTTCGAGATGTGAGAAGAAAAGATAATTGAACTCCACCAACAAAATCTTGATGAACTCTTGAAGAAAATATTAAATCATGAAGAACCACCATGAAGCACTCCGGTAAACAAAAGATGATGAGATAGAATGAAGGATGAAAGAATAAGATGAGCCTTGCGATGATTTAGATGGAGGATTCCGACGAAATGGTCGAGGAAATAATAGAACTCCGGAAAAGAAAAGATTAAAACACTTGGAACTAGAATTTATTCATTACGAACAAACTCCAAAGAAAAAGATTAATCACTTGGATGAAATAAGAATAAGATTTATTGTATGCTTATCCTTCATCAAATTAAATTGATGACACACAATGGATTTTTCATACTACTTATTCTTCTTGAAAAAGAATTGAGAAAGGATAGCACATAACTTGAGAAAGTATTCATGAACCACCGGTAGGATTCGAAAGAACGAATGGATTAAAATGATAATCAAGGAAAAAGAATCTTGGACGAACCACCGTAAGAATTCGGAAATGACTGATGAAAGAGAATGAATCACCGGGAAGAATTAGAAAAGCACAAAGATACTTGAGGAATAAAAAGACAAGATAACGACGGGATCGCGAACTGGTTGAAGAATACTTGAACGAACACCGGAAGAATATTGAGACGAACGAAGCTGAAAACTTGGGACGAGGAAATCTTCTGAAATGGAGGCCTCCGGATAATTGAGACGGAAAGTAACTCCTGAAATGCTCCGGATGGATGAAAAGAATTGCACAACTGGAAACAACTAGATAGGATAACGTCGAGCTAGCATCATGAATCTCCGGGAGAATGGACAAGATTTAGGGAAAACTCTACTTCGGTCTTCAAATGACGACGAGAAACGCCACCAAAATTGTTGAGATACTCTGGTAGAATGAAAAGCGAAGAGGGTGAGCCAATAATGAAAAAGATTTGGAATCGACCTTGGAAAGGCATCTGACTGATGAAATCATACTTACGTCAAACTTGAAAAGAATTTTAGAATAACTCTGGGGGGAATTAGAAGAGTCAGGTAAGATTCTGGGAAAAGACCTGTGGGTTAGGGCCCACTGAAATAGAACACCGTTGGAAAGGGATGTTGAACAGATAGACGATGCACCGGAAGATCTGAAATATTAGAATGAGGTGATAACCTCGAATTAATTAGAACATAGACGGATCTCCTGAGATTTCTTGCACACTCCGGAAGGATAAAATGGCGAGAGGCGAACGAGCAAGGGGAAAACATTTGAGCCGATGAAAAGAATATGATCAACCCGAAAAACTTGAATTGAGTGCACCGGAAAAAGAAAGGGATGAAGAATGACGAACGAGATGAGAATTCACCGGTTGAAATGATTGATAGAAGACTGAAGATACTCCGCACGAATGAAATTGATGGTCGGAAGAAACTCGAACTCCGGGAATAAGAGGGTGGGAGGGCGGGAAAAACAAAGGCAACTTGGAAGGGGAAAACTACGAATAACTTGAAGAGAAAACACCGGTTGAAATCATTGAGGAAAGAAAGGCAAAGACTTCGCACGAGTAGGATGGATACTCGATTACGGACTCCGGTTCCGAGAAGACGAACAGGGAGGGCGGGTGGGAAAAAACAACTGAGGATAGAATCAAAGATGAGGAGGCTCGAGTCAACTTGACGAGAAATGCACCCGGATGAAAAGAGAATGGGCAACGAACGAAAACTAACCGGGTGATCCTAAAGAAAAAAAAATTTGAAGGGAAGAGGAGTAGTTCAAAACACCTACGTCAAGATTCCTTACCAGAGCGACGAAGGGGCAGAGGAGTAAAAAGAATTCCTACTCTCCGATATAACTAGACTCCGAAAACAGTTTTCTTCTAGACTCGACAACGGCCAAACTACACGATCAATCAAGGGGGCTCCTAGGGTCGGTCGAGGCTCTGATACCAACTTGTCACGCCCAATATGCGACCCTATCCAAAAGGAACTCGACGGTCCCACCAAGGATAGACCCGCATGTTGAAACGCTTTTGCAAGGTGGATATCATTACATCAACATTACATAATACATAGGGATACATACATAAGGCACAAATTCCACAAGAATACAACAACATCATATACAAGAACAACATCCGACTACGGATGAAACATAAACAGAAGCTCAAATGACATCCACCCTGCTAGCCCAGGCTGCCGACCTGGAACCTATCCCCTGATCGAGAAGCAGAAGAAGAACCCAAGACAAGCAAGCATCACTCTCGCGTCATGATCATCGCAAACCTGTACCTGCAACTGGTGGTGTAGTAACCTGTGAGCCACGAGGACTCAGCAATCCCATTACCATGGGTATCAAGACTAGCAAAGCTTAAAGGGAAAGGAAGGGGTAAAGTGGTGAGGTTGCAGCAGCGGCTAAGCATATATGGTGGCTAACATACGCAAATGAGAGCGAGAAGAGGAGCAAAGGAACGGTCGTCAACTAGTAATGATCAAGAAGTGATCCTGAACTCCTACTTACGCCGACATAACCCGAAACCGTGTTCTCCTCTCGATCAACCCGAAAAGAGACACTCACGGTTACGCATACACGGTTGGTGTATTTTAATTGAGATCAACTTCGGGTTTTCTACAACCGGACATTAACAAATTCCCATCTGCCACATAACCGCGGGCACGGCTCTCGAAAGTTTATACCCTGCAGGGGTATCCCAACTTAGCCCATGATAAGCTCTCGCGATCAACGAAGGATATTCCTTCTCCCCGGGAAGACCCGATCAGTCTCGGAATCCCGGCTACAAGACATTTAGACAGCAATAAAACAAGACCAGCAAGACCGCCCGATGCGCTGACAATCCCGATAGGAGCTGCACATATCTCGTTCTCAGGGCAACACCGGATGAGACAGGCTACGAGTAAAACCAATCCTCAAGTTGCCCCAAGGTGGCCCCCAGAAGTGGCTCGGTTCGGGCCAGCACTTAGAGAAGCACCGTCCGGGGGCTAATAAAGATGACCCTCGAGAGAGCGACTCCCAAGGGAAAAGTAGGTGGTGGTGAGGCAAATGGTAAAACCAAAGTTGGGCCTTGCCGGACGAGTCTTATTCAAAGCGAACTGTCAAGAGGGTCCCATAAATCACCCGACCGCGTTAGGGACGCAAAATCCGGGAACATAATACCGATATGACGGAAACTAGGGCAGCAAGAGTGGAACAAAACACCAGGCATAAGGCCGAGCCGTCCACCTTTTACCAAGTATATAGATGCATTAATTAAATAAGATATATTGTGATAACCCAACAAGTAAACATGTTCCAACAAGGAACAACATCTCCATGTTCCAACAAGGAACAAACTTCATCTTCACCTGCAACTAACAACGCTATAAGAGGGGCTGAGCAAGGCGGTAACATAGCCAAACAACGGTTTGCATAGGAAGGGTGCAAAGGTTAGAGGCTGACATGGCAATTTGGGATGGCTTGATAACAGGTAATAGGTAGCGCAGCATAGCGATAGAACGAAGCAACTAGCATAGCAATGATAGTAGTTAGATCAAGGGTAGCGGTCATCTTGCCTGAAATCCCGCAAGGAAGAAGAACGAGTCCATGAAGAAGATGAACGGATGAAGCCGAACCAAGCGTAGACGAACGAATCCTCACGATCGCAACGAAACAGGAACTAACAAGAAGAAGCACACAACATAGTAAACACACCACACATGAACAAGGCATGATGCACAACAAAGTGTGATGCATGACGAGGCTACATGAAGCTACTCATGGCAAGAGATGATGCATACAAGACCAACACATCAAGGCAAGTTTAAATGAGGCCGGAAACAACATAGAACAATTCCGGTAAGTCCTCATATGCAAATTTCGAAATTGGTCCAGGTCTGAATAACCTTATGTTCAAGTTCTTAAACAGCAAGTTAAGATGCACCACGATGATCTACACGAAATTCAAGTCAAGTTACATATAAAGTTCATTAGATTCGGAGCTACGGCCTAGAAGATATGAGCAAAACAAGATAAGCATGGCATTGATGCAAAATGCATACAAACATCAAGCAAACACCTCAAAACATGGATGCAACATTATAATATGAAACTACATGCAAAATCAAGCAAGTTTCATATAGAGCACACCCAAAACGGAGCAACGGTTCAACACATACACTCTATACAAGTCATGACAACAATCTATCCAAAACAGCAACTAGGCATATTGCAAGCATCAAAAGAACATGCTACAGGACCTCAATATGAAAACAAAAGGCATGGACATGATGTACAGGTAAAGCATTACAAAACATGAACACTGAGCTATCTCCATAAATCACTAGAACATGCTCAAAAACACATGGCAAGATTGCAAATAATAACAGTTTCAGGCATTGGCAGAAATAACATCAGGTTGCAATGTTTAGAGCTATCAAACAACATGCTACAGGAACTTAACATGGCAAACAAAGGCATGGCATGAATCTACTCAAAGCATATAACAAAAGTCCCTTAGTGACCATAAGCCAAAAGGGATCAGAAAATATGATGGCACCCATGTAAACATGGCAAGTTATATCACAGGTTCATACATGGCAGGAACAATGATAAGTAGGCATGTTGGTGAGCTTGAACCACTCACCACAGAGCAATACATGGCATGGCAAGGCAACTCACAGCAAGAAGACATGGCATAGAAGCTATACATGGCAAGAACAACATCATAGCATGCAAGGATCAACTACAACAACCTTGGCAAAATTGAATAACATGTAAACAATCTGCCAGGAAACATTTTATAGCAAAAGTAGAGCTCGATTGACTCAAGCTATGGCACTCCATAATTTCAAACAAGGGCATGGATGGATAGAGCAAGACATGTTTAACAAAACATCCTTACTGAAGTATCTCAAAATATGCATGGAACTCTCTCAGAGCATCAAGTTAACATGGCATAAAAATATCAGTGAACAGGGCTGAAAACAGCAACATCAAGACACCTAGTTTGCATGCTTGTGCTAGTCACCACATTGCTCACAAAAATACATGGCATACACCCCTGGAAGGATGGCATGGCAGATTACAAAACACATGTAGGACTCAAGTTCATTGGATGCACACATCAATCATGGCAAAAATGACAAAAGTGCATGTTCTGTTAAGAAACAGAAACTAACATCACATAGCACTCTTCCAACAGCATTTCGGGCATCAAGATGAGCTCAAATGAAAATGATGCAATGAGATGAAATGATATACTCTTCGAGACGAACATTTTGACATATTATACGCACAAAACGGAGCTACATGCACAGAGTTATGGCATGATGAAAATGCAACAAAAATGCAACAATTTCGGGGACTTAGTGGAATTCGGGGAAGAGGAAAGTCAACCGAGGCGCGCGGAAATCGAGGATCGCCGGAGTTCGTCGCCGGAGACGAGGAGGAAGAGGCCGGGGAGCATGCCGGCGAGGACGGGAAAGGGCCGTGGAGACGCGGGGCGGCCGGATCCGGCGGATCCCGGCCGGATCCGCGGCGAGACGACGCGGAGGAGGAGGCGGGTGCGCCGGCGGCGGACGCGGGTCGGGAGGCGGCGGCGGGGGAGGCGGCGGGACCCCGAGCGCGGGCGGCGAGGCAAGGCGCGGGCGGCTCGCAGGGGCGGCTGGCCAAGGTCGCGGCGGGCGGCGGAGACCGAGCATGGCGGGACCGGGCGGCGAGGGTCGGCGCGGCGGCGAAGCTGGCCATGGGCGCGTGGCGGAGAGGCGGCGGCGGCGGGGAACTCCGCAGGAGCTCGGGCGGCGGCGGCGCTGGGCGGCTCGGGCCCGATGGGCTCGGCGGGCCTGCCCTGCCCAGGCGGGCGGGCGGCGGGCTGAGAGAGAGAGAGAGAGGTGGCGGGCGGTGGCGCTGGACGTGTCCGGCGCGGGGTGGACACGTCCGGCGGCTGGAGGAGGAAGTGGCTAGGGTTAGGGGGGGAATCATCTGCGAATTTTCGGGGGGGGGATCTAGTTTTATAGGTAGAGGGAGCTAGGAGAGTCCAAATAAGGTGCGGTTTTAGGCCAGCGATCGTGATCGAACGACCGAGAGCATGGAGGGGAGTTTGGTGGGTTTTGGGCCACTTTGAAGGGGGTGTTGGGCTGCAAGATAAAAGAGGCCTTTGCGGTTACCCGGTTAACCGTTGGAGTACCAAACGACCTCCAAATGATCCGAAACTTGACAGGCGGTCTACCGGTGCTATACCAAGGCCGCTTGGCAAACCTCGGACCATTCCGAGACCGTTTAACACCCGCACACGAAAAGAGGTAAAAGGGAGCGCCGGGAGACATAGGAGTGCCGGATTGCAAAACGGACAACATGGAAAATGCTCGGATGCATGAGACGAACACGTATGCAATGCAATGCACATGATGACATGATACAAAATGCAGATGATGACATGGCAAAGTGCAACACGCAAGCACATGACAAGGCAACAACGATGAATAACTGACGGACACCTGGCGCATCAAATCCGGGGCGTTACACTACGCAAAAGTCAACATACCAAGTACCCATCACAATCCATATCTCTCGCATTACATTATTTGCCATTTTCCTCTCGTTTTCCTCTCCCCCACTTCTCCCTTGCCGTTTTATTCGCCCTCTCTTTCCCAATCTCCTCCTCTCTTTTCCGTTTTCCTTCCTGTTGCCATGGCCGAATAAAAAAGAACTACGGGTTTTCTCCCGAACTCTAGTGCCTTGGATAACCCCTCTATCCTCTCTAAGCTCATAAATAATGGTGCTATTGAAAGACCCACTGGGGTCACTAATGAGAGCATGAATAATTTTGATGAGGATGACTCTGGAATTTTTCGCTATTTACTTGATGAGTCCTTAAAAGATGCTTGGGATAGGTTACTTAGGATTCGGGCTAGCTATGTGCCACAATATCAAATTGAAATTTACTTAAATTTTTTTTATTTTGGCTTGCCCGCTTCCTTCAAACAAGTTTTAGATTCCATCTTTGAAGAAGGTTTTCTTGAAGGGGATGCTATAGATACCTATGAAAGAATGAAAACTATATTTGGGCACCCCATGAATGATAAGGTTGAATCAACTACTCTCTTGTGCTTTTATCAAAATGAAATTATTAAAGAGATGAAGTCTAGTTTAGAGGCAAATTTCCGTAACGTGCTTAATCATACTACTTACATTAATGGACATGTGCTTAACTTAAATAGAAGAATGAATGCCATAGAAAGGAGATCCTCCTCTCCGAATGCCAAAGATGGCAATACCTAAATCTATCCTTGCTTTTATGCCTAGCTAGGGGCGTTAAACAATAGCGCTTGTTGGGAGGCAACCCAATTTTATTTTTATTTTTTTGTTTTTGCTTATGTTTAGGAATAAATAATCTTTGTTTAGATGTGGTTTTATATTTTAATTAGTGTTTGTGCCAAGTTAAACCTATTGGATCTTCTTGGATGATAGTTATTTGATCTTGCTGTAATTTCCAGAAACTTTGTGCTCAGTGCCTGAATTATTAAAAATCACCAGACATGATAAAATACTGATTCCAATTGCTGCTGATCACTAAACAGATTTTCCACGACGTCTAATTTTGGTAGAATTTTTTGAGTTCCAGAAGTTTGCGTTAGTTACAGATTACTACAGACTGTTCTGTTTTTGACAGATTCTGTTTTGCGTGTGTTGTTTGCTTATTTTGATGAATCTATGGCTAGTAAAATAGTTTATGATCCATAGATAAGTTGGAATACAGTAGGATTAACACCAATATAAATAAAGGATGAGTTCATTACAGTACCTTAAAGTAGTCTTTTGTTTTCTTTCTCTAACGGAGCTCACGAGATTTCTATTGAGTTTTGTGTTGTGAAGTTTTCAAGTTTTGGGTGAATTCTTTTGATGGATTATGGAACAAGGAGCGGAAAGAGCCTAAGCTTGGGGATGCCCATGGCACCCCCAAGATAATCCAAGGACACCAAAAAGTCAAATCTTGGGGATGCCCCGGAAGGCATCCCCTCTTTCGTCCACTTCCATCGGTAATTTACTTGGAGCTACATTTTTATTCACCACATGATATGTGTTTTGCTTGGAGCGTCTTGTATTATTTGCCTCTTTGCTTGTTAGTTTACCACAATAATCCTTGCTGTACACACCTTTTGAGAGAGCCATACATGAATTGGAATTTTATAGAATACTCTATGTGCTTCACTTATATCTTTTGAGCTTGATAGTTTTGCTCATAGTGCTTCACTTACATCTTTTTGAGCGTGATAATTTTTGCTCTAGTGCTTCACTTAGATCTTTTAGAGCACGGTGGTGGATTGGTATTAAATAAACTTGATCTCTCATGCTTCACTTAGATTATTATGAGAGTCGTTAATAGCATGGTAATTTGCTTAATGTTAATATACTAGGTATTCAAGATATGTGAAACTTTCTTTTGAGTGCATTGAATACTAAGATAAGTTTGATGCTTGATAATTGTTTTGAGATATGAAGATGATGATATTAGAGTCATGCTAGTTGAGTAGTTGTGAATTCAAAGAATACTTTTGTTGAAGTTTGTGATTCCCGTAGCATGCACGTATGGTGAACTGTTATGTGATGAACTCGGAGCATGAGTTATTTATTGATTGTATTCCTTATGAGTGGCGGTCGGGGACGAGTGATGGTCTTTTCCTACCAATCTATCCCCCTAGGAGCATGCGCGTAATACTTTGCTTTCATAACTTCTAGATTTTTTCAACAAGTATATGAGTTCTTTATGAGTAATGTTGATTCCATGGATTATACACACTTTTTCCCATCCTTCCACTATTGCTAGCCTCTCTAATACCGCGCACCTTTCGCCGGTATCATACAACCACCATATACCTTCCTCAAAACAGCCACCATACCTACCTATCATGGCATTTCCATAGCCATTCCGAGATATATTGCCATGCAACTTTCCACCATTCCGTTTATTATGACACGCTCCATCATTGTCATATTGCTAGCATGATCATGTAGTTGACATCGTATTTGTGGCAAAGCCACGTTCATAATTATTTCATACATGTCACTGATGTTTCATTGCATATCCCGGTACACCACTGGAGGCATTCATATAGAGTTATATTTTGTTCTAAGTACCGAGTTGTAATTGTTGAGTTGTAAGAAAAATAAAAGTGTGATGATCATCATTATTAGAGCATTGTCCCAAGTGAGGAAAGGATGATGGAGACTATGATTCCCCCACAAGTCGAGATGAGACTCCGGACGAAAAAAAAGAGTAGAGGCCATAAAAAAAGAGAAAGGCCAAAAAATAAAAAAAATGAGAGAAAAAGAGAGAAGGGACAATGTTACTATCCTTTTACCACACTTGTGCTTAAAAGTAGCACCATGATCTTCATGATAGCGAGTCTCTCATTTTGTCACTTTCATATACTAGTGGGAATTTTTCATTGTAGAACTTGGCTTGTATATTCCAATGATGGGCTTCCTCAAATGCCCTAGGTCTTCGTGAGCAAGCGAGTTGGATGCACACCCACTTAGTTTCTTTTGTTGAGCTTTCATATACTTATAGCTCTAGTGCATCCGTTGCATGGCAATCCCTACTCACTCACATTGATATCTATTGATGGTCATCTCCATAGCCCGTTGATACGTCTAGTTGATGTGAGACTATCTTCCCTCTTTTTTGTCTTCTCCACAACCACCATTCTATTCCACATATAGTGCTATATCAATGGCTCACGCTCATGTATTGCGTGAAGATTGAAAAAGTTTTGAAAATGTTAAAGTATGAAACAATTGCTTGGCTTGTCATCGGGGTTGTGCATGATTTAAATACTTTGTGTGGGGAAGATGGAGCATAGCCAGACTATATGATTTTGTAGGGATAACTTTATTTGGCCATGTTATTTTGAGAAGACATAATTGCTTAGTTAGTATGCTTGAAGTATTATTATTTTTATGTCAATATGAACTTTTGTCTAGAATCTTTCGGATCTGAATATTCATACCATGATTAAGAAGATTTACATTGAAATTATGCCAAAGTATCACTCCGCATCAAAAATTCTCTTTTTATCATTTACCTACTCGAGGACGAGCAGCAATTTAGCATGGGGATGCCTGATACGTCTCCAATGTATCTATAATTTTTGATTGCTCCATGCTATTTTATCTATTTCTTTGGACTATAATGGGCTTTATTTTCCAATTTTATATTACTTTTGGGACTAACCTATTAACCGGAGGCCCAGCCCCGAATTGCTGTTTTTTGCCTTTTTCAGTGTTTCGAAGAAACAGAATATCAAACGAAGTCCAAACGGAATGAAACCTTCGGAAACGTGATTTTCTCACCGAACGTGATCCAGGAGACTTGGACCCTACACCAAGGAACATCGGAGGCGGTCACGAGGGTGGGGGCGCCCCCCAGGGTGCGCCCCCTGCCTCGTGGGCCCCCTGTTGCTCCACCGACATACCCCTTCCTCCTATATATACCTAAGTACCCCCAAACGATCAGAACAGGAGACAAAAACCTAATTCCACCGCCGCAACTTCCTGTATCCACGAGATCCCATCTTGGGGCCGGTTCCGGAGCTCCGCCGGAGGGGGCATCCACCACGGAGGGCTTCCACATCAACACCATAGCCCCTCCGATGAAGTGTGAGTAGTTTACTTTAGACCTTCGGGTCCATAGCTAGTAGCTAGATGGCTTCTTTTCTCTTTTTGGATCTCAATACAATGTTCTCCCCCTCTCTCGTGGAGATCTATTCGATGTAATCTTCTTTTCACGGTGTGTTTGTTGAGACCGATGAATTGTGGGTTTATGATCCAGCTTATCTATGAATAATATTTGAATCTTCTATGAATTCTTTTATGTATGATTGAGTTATCTTTGCAAGTCTCTTTGAATTATCCATTTGGTTTGGCCAACTAGATTGGTAGTTCCTGCAATGGGAGAAGTGCATGGCTTTGGGTTCAATCTTGCAGTGTCCTTACCCAGTGACAGAAAGGGTTGCAAGGCACGTATTGTATTGTTGCCATCGAGGATAACAAGATGGGGTATTTTTCATATTGCATGAATTTATTCCTCTACATCATGTCATCTTGCTTAAGGCGTTACTCTGTTTTTAACTTAATACTCTAGATGCATGCTGGATAGCGGTCGATGAGTGGAGTAATAGTAGTAGATGCAGAATCGTTTCGGTCTACTTATATCGGACGTGATGCCTATATACATGATCATACCTAGATATACTCATAACTATGCTCAATTCTGTCAATTGCTCAACAGTAATTTGTTCACCCACCGTAGAATATTTATGCTCTTGAGAGAAGCCACTAGTGAAACCTATGGCTCCCGGGTCTATTCTCATCATATTAATCTCCATCACTTTTATACTTGCTTTGTTTTTACTTTGCTTTTTACCTTTCACTTTGCATCTTTATACCAAAAATACCAAAAATATTATCTCTATCAGATCTCACTCTCGTAAGTGACCGTGAAGGATTGACAACCCCTAATCGCGTTGGTTGCGAGTAGCTATCGTTTTGTGAAGGTACGAGGGACTTGTGCATGGCCTCCTACTGGATTGATACCTTGGTTCTCAAAAACTGAGGGAAATACTTACGCTACTGTGCTGCATCATCCTCTCCTCTTCGGGGAAAACCAACGCAAGCTCAAGACGTAGCACATAGCCCCTCACTCCTTAGTTCCGAAAGGCTAACGGCAGTTGAGGTATGCGCGGGGCCGGGCCCTTCCGACGTAGAATGACAAAAATCCTCTTCTCCATCCCCTCCCTATTTGTTGTTTGAACATCAAGGGGGACTCCTGAGCATCGCGACTCAGGAGCCTAACTTGCCACATAGCCCCTCACTCCTTAGTTCCGTCCTGGTCATCCGGCCGGGGCTAACGGCGGCTGAGGTACGCGCGGGGTCGGGCCCTGCCGACGTAGAACACAAGCAAATAGGAAGGAAATCGCAAAATCTAGTAAATCCAGAAGCAAACATTACAGACCATAAATTGTTCGCACAATACCAGACACAAATTTAAACGCCTCCACGAGGCACCGTGCATGTTGCAGGAATCAAAGAAGGAAAAAGGCCGTGAGAGGATCAACCCTGAGCTGCGCCACCGCTCGTGGTGGAGTCGCGCTTGGCAGCCCCACCTCCTGGAGCTGCGGGGCCGGCAGCGCCTTGCTTGGGCACGGTGTTGAAGGCGCGGAACTTTGACAGAAAGGCCTCCGCTCGACCCTTGATGGCTTCAGCAGCAGCGGCGGAGTGCTTGGCGTCCACGGGCTCCAGCAGGTCATCAAGGTTGGTGTCGGGGTTGCGAAGGTAGACGTGGCTGAGGATCCGCATTAGCGCTGCGGAAGAGAGGACGTGAGCCTTGACTTCAGCCATGGGGCCGATGCCGATCACGACCTCCTCAAGTGCCTCGACCAGGAAGGGAACCAGCTTAGCAGGGCCTTCCTTGGCTCCGGCCAGTGGCTTCTCCAGGCCCCCGTCGTAGAGCGTTCTCAGTGCTACGCGGGCCCTCTCCTCGTAGAGCGTGAAGGCCGTGTGGTCTTCGGCCAAGATCTTCGCCCCGGCATCCAGCTCAACCCTTTCCACCTTCAGCGCCCGCTCCAGCGTCTTCAGCCGGTCGCAGTCGGCTGACAGTTCGGCGTCGCGCTCCTTGACAGCGGCCTCCCGAGCTTTCATCTCCTCCTCCTTCACCTCGCGGTCGCGAATCTCCTTGGCGAGCTCATCGCGCAGCCCTTGCAATTCGCTCTCCAGCATCTTGCAATGGCCCTTGGCGGCGGAAGCGTCCTTCAGTGCCTCGTCGCGGGCTGCCATGGCCTGGGAGGTGGCTTGCTTCTCCTCCACGGAAGCTGTCACAGTCTGGCTCAGCGCCGCTCGGACGGAGGCGTCAGAACTAGCCCAGCTGGAGACCAACTCCAGGCGCCCGGCCACCAGGCGGGGGTCCGCGCTCCGAAGATCCTCCCGCAGCCGGTTCAGTTCGTCGGCAGCGCGGTCCAAGGCGGCAGAGGAAGCAGAGGAGACGGGAGCCGGCGGAGTAGGAGGAGAAGACGGCAGCGTAATCACAACCTGGAGGCAGGGACCTCCTGAGTCTTGGCAACTTCGGTGCCAGCGTCAAGCACGGGTGCCTCCAGAGTCAACGGGACCACGGGGGCTAACCCCTCGCCGGAGCGTTCCTGCTGGCCTCGCGAGGATGATCGGGCGGGGGACGCGGCCACGGCTGACGAGCCAGTTTCAGGAAGGGTCGCTGCGCCTCCCTTCAGCCTCTTTGCAGTAGGCAGCAGCTGTCGGATTTCGGGTTCCGGCAGACCCTTGAGGTTCGAACACTGGGGTGCGCGCGGAGATCTTTCCCCTACCAGCTCACGCATGAATGGTTAGCGAGGGATCTAAACTACGAATGATGAACAACACAAGGGACACGAGGTTTATACTGGTTCGGGCCACCGATGTGGTGTAATACCCTACTCCAGTGTGTGGTGTGGTGGATTGCCTCAGGGGCTGATGATGAACAACACAAAGGAAGAACAGCCTCGCGAGGGGTGTTCTTGGGCTGGTGAGATGAACTGCTTGGGTGAGTTCGATCGCCTCTCTCTCTCTGCTAGGGGGTTCGACTTGTCTCCAGTCTGTCCCTTCTCGTTGTGGTGGCTAGTCCTATTTATAGAGGGAGGCCTTGGGCCTCTTTCCAAATAATGAGCGGGAAGGGCGCCAACAATTGGCCATTTTGAAGGGGAACATCTAGTACACTTATCCTGACTAAAGTTAGCCTTCGGCTGCCCAAGGCTCTGATGGTGATGCCGTCGTGGGCTCCACGATGACCTCCTTCCTGCCGCTCTGCTGGTCTTGGTCTTGTTGCACCGAAGCGGTAACCTTTGCCTGATGCCTTGGCCTGTGCTTGCCTCCTTTGCACCAAAGGGGAAATGAGGACACTGCGCAGGCCGGGGCCCGCCTAGCGCCCGCCTGGCCTCGATCGTCATGGCTTGCGTCACAGGGCACCCTCGTGAGGTACCCTGCCTTGATCTCTCCGCCTCCTCGTGAGCCTGCCTGGCGAGGATGCTCCTGAGGAAGGTTCCTGTCGTCCGCCCCGCGAGGCTTGGTCCCTCGCGAGGGTCTTGATCTTGAGCTAATGAAGCCGGGTCACGCTGGGCCCCCACTTGAGCCACGCCGGAGGCCGCAGGCAGGCAAGTCTGGGGACCCCCGTTCCCAGAACGCCGACAGTAGCCCCCGGGTCCAAGGCGCGCCCGGACTTGGCCTAGTAGAGAAGCTAAGGGGCAAGTGCGAAGCGCCGTGGGCCCCAACAGCCTGCGGCCTTGGGTGCCACGTGGCGATTGATTGGTCGTGGGCGTCTCCGCTTCCCCATGATGCCTCATTACATGCCCGGTTAAGAGGACCCGGGGTTGCACACAGCCATTCCCCTTGCACCGTCCGCGCACTCCCGTGCCTTCTTCCTCCGGCTCCAACTTCCGCCCTCAATCCAACTCGGACTCTCACCCTTCCTGTCATCATGGCGCCAATGAAGAAGGAAAAGGGGAAGATGTCCGTGTCTTCGTCCCGTTCGCCTCCGGCGGTGGCCCCCGCCGTTGATCGATCTATCATACTCAACCCCGAGGCCTTGGGCAAGGTTCGTTCTGCTTTTTCCACCATCTTCAACGAGTGCGGCAAGACCACGGCATGGCCTATGTCCCATGCCTCCCCCGACAGGATTGTCACGGAGGTCCGGTTCTTCGCTGATGCCCTGTGGGCGGGTCTGGTTCCCCCTTTTCCGCTTTCTTCAATGCAGTGCTCTCCCACTATCAGATCCACATGATGCATCTCGGGCCTGAGTCCATTACCCTCCTGGCTGTCTTCGCCTTTGTTTGCGAGGCAATGGTGGGCATCCCTCCTTACGTTGCTCTTCTGCGTCACTTCTTCTCCTTGCGCCTGAGTGATCCTACTCAATGCTCAGGGTGTGTGAGCTTCCTAGCGGTGCCAGGGACGGCTGCTTCAGGGATTGATTTCGAACTCCCTCCCTCTGAGGCCAAGTTCAGAGAGCGGTGGTTGTATGTGGATGTTGGGGTGTTCAGCCCCCTGCTCTCGCATCCTACCTCGCATGTTGTTCCCAACTTAGGCTGGGGTCACGAGACGCTCGCGGACACCCGTCTTGCATTCGTCTGGCGCCGCTTCGAGAGCTTGAGGGCGCTCAACGTGACGGGGCCCAAGGTGGTGAAGGAGTTCCTCCAGTGTCGCATTGCTCCTCTGCAGCGCCGCTCTCACCGGATGTGGGACTTTGCGGGGCACAAGGACCGCATGCGCCTTCAGGAGGGGGATCTGGCGCCTGAGGTGCTGAAGACGATGCTCAGGGTCTTGGTTGGCGATCCTTCCCAGGCAGCCTTCGACATGATGGCGCCCTCTTGTATCTCTGCTCGGGCAGGGCCGATTTCATGAAGCAGATGCCCAGCTTCGACGAGTGGGGGCTGCGCCTGGTTGGCCTCAGGGGACCTCGCGAGAACCCAGTTGCTGTGGTAGCTCTTCCGGTCGCCCAAAGTGGCTCTGTCTCAGGTGATGAAGCAGGGAGATGAGAACCATCGGGAGTTGAAGGAGATGACGTTGAGGTGGTGACGCCGCACGAAGCCCCGAGGGCGGCATCTCCCGGAGCTCGCTCCGAAATAGTGACGGATGAGGTGTCGCGGCTTCCGGCTCCCGAGGTAGGGGCTCCCGAGGCCGCGGTCGTCCCTCGTGAGGCGGCGCCTGGTGGCGTTCCCCAGGCTGGTCCCATTGGCGCTGATCGCCTTACCGCCTCTTCCATGCCACAAACAGACCCCTACTCCGAGCGCTTAGGCCGGTTCCGCGTAGACTTCGTGGCCCTCCGCAAGAGGAAGGAGGCCTCGGGCGGTGATGATCGCCCTTCCGCTTGCTGAAGTGCAGGAGGTACTTCGCCACAGACGAGTAAGTCTTCTTCTCTCTCTGCTCCTCTGCTTCTCGGTTCTTGCAGCTGACTGTGACCTTCCAGGGCCCTTCCTGCCGAATTCACGGAGGCGGCCAAGGAGCCATCTCCCCAAGCTCCGTCTTCGTTGCTGGTACCTGGTGCGTCGAGCTCAAGCAGCGCCCTCATCACTCAGCCAGTCGGAGAGGTGACCCGTTCGGCTGAGTGTCCCGAGCCTGTGCGCCTGCTGTCTTCCCTTCACGAGTTCTCCCGGGGCACAGCCAGCTTGCCCCGTGCTCCTTCCTTGGTCGTGGACGGCGATTGGTTGAAGTCAATCTTGAGATCTTCTTCTGGGGACGGACCGGCGCCAGGCCCTGCTCCTGGCGTGGCCCATCCGGTGATTGTTGGGGCGCCAGCCCCCTGCCATACGGGAGGAGGTGCGTCGCCTCCGGGCCCCCCGCATACTTCATCGGCTGAGGGGGATGCGGAAGTCGTGCTCAGGCGTGCTCGTGAACTCCGCGCCCTCATCAAGAACTTCTCCAAGGGGTGAAGGCCGCGGTGAACCGGCTCGGGGCGGAGCTCGCCGGCGAAGATGCGTGTCTTGAGACAGAAGGTTTGCGCCTTGCTGAGGAGAGGTGCAAGATGAAGGTAGCCGTTGCCCTCACGCGTCACCAGCATGACCTTGACAATGCAAAGACTGAGGCATCGTTGGCGGCCTCGCGAGAGGCTTGCTCCCGAGCCGTCGACGAGGCCCTGGAAGCAGATCATCGGCGCAGGGACGCGGAGGAGCGTGCGTGGGGGCTCCAAGCCTGGAGCAACTCTCTGGAGCAGCAGGTGGAGTTTATCCAGGCTGCACTTGCGTCACTGAAGGGGTCTTCCTTCGACCAGGCGGAGCTCCAGAAACGCGAGGAAGCGCTGTTGCTGGAGGCCGCCGAGCGCAACCTCGACCTTGAGCGGTTGGAGACGAGGGAGTGCCTGGTGACTCAGGTGGAGGACGAAGTCGCCACGCGCGAGGCCCGAGCCCAAGAAGAGGTCGACCGCCGCGTAGCGGAAGCTCACTTAGGCCTCGAGCGCCAGTATGAGTTGAGGTTGGAGTTGGTCAGGGCCGAAGCTGAGGGTAGGACCGCGGCCCTCAAGGCCAGGCTGGACGAAGTGACGCGGGGTGCGGACTCCTCCGCAGCCGCCCTTCGCGCAGCGCAGGCGGAGCTGACTTCCTCCCGCGCCGAGCTGCTTCTGCTTCGATAGAGTGTTGATGGCGCCGAGGCCACTGCATGGCAGAACGAGGACGAGATTCGTCGGCGGCGGGTTCTGGAGCACGAGCACGCCCCCATGCTCCGGACGCTCAGGGAACGGGCTAACACGGCCCTGGGCAATATTTTCGAGGCCGCTGCCGAGGAGCCACACGAGACCAACTATGCCAGCAACCTCCAGTATTATGCTGATGTGGTGACGCTCCTGGAGAACCGCGCCGAGAGGTCTCGTTGGCTCGTTGAGGCGAGGAGCCGAGCCTTGCTCGGGCGCGCTTTCTCCCGTGTCTTCAGTTATCTGCGGGACCGGGATCCCCACTTCAACTTCGATGCCGCCATCGCATCGGTGCCCATAGCCGTCCGGGGCGACCTGGCGCAGTGGGTGGACGGTCACATGGACGACCTCGTCAGGGCCTTCACGTCTGATGATGACGGCGTGATCGTGGCCGCGGATGAAGGCGGCGTAGTGGACGGTCCTGGCGCTGGCGGAGGTGTTGGTGACGGCGACGATGTCAGCGATGCCAGCGACGCCTCCGGAAGTGACCCAGAAGGCGCAGCAAGCGACATGTCCGACTGATTGTTTGTCACCGTTGTTTACCCTGTACAAAAGAGGTTCGGGCTTATCCCTAAAGACTGTGAGAGCATTTTGGGAGGGGAAGCCCCTCATGTAAATATTTGCGATAGATGCCTTGGTAATCTTAACGCTGCATGTGAGCTTAAAAGCCGGCCCGGTGGTGGGTCGGCTGGCTCATTTACCTTTCGGCCCTGGTGAGCCCCGAGTGGGGATGTGGGGGCCATAGCGCCATATGTGTCTTCTGGGTGAACCCATTGATCCTGCGATAAGAACCTCCGGAGAGGGAGTGGCGACAGCCATCCGAGCTTTGGACGCGGTTGGCCCGGCCCGGCTCGCGAGGGTCTCGCGAGGGGAGGCAGTTGACGCTAGCTTTGGATGCAAAGCTGAAACCAGAACACAAGAGATTGCTCAAACGAGACTAAACACCCCTTCCCCAAATGCACGGAAGGCTCAAACTTAGATCCAACTTAAATTCAAATCGAAGAAACTCGTCAACAGAGAAAAAAGGCAAAAGAGCAAAAGGCCGCGTCCGGCACCTAGTCTAGTCTTCGACGTCTTCTCACCAGCTTGGAGCTAAGTGCTGCCACTGGGCGTGGGAGGGAGCCCGAGGGCCTAAGGCCGGCGCTCCTGAGACTCCGGGGCGTGTACAACCCCACTCATTATTACGTGAGAGTGTCATGGGGCGGCGAGCTTCACAGGCACTGGGCCTTCTTCATAGGTACCGGCCTTGCTTCATATCGCCAGATGAGGGCCCCGCCTTGCGCCACACTCTACCACCAATGACGGCGGCCGAAGACCAAGGACGACGCCAATGGGGTAGAGTGGTCGCCAGCGGTTCCACCGACGACCACGGGTCCTCTGCCGGGGGCAGGCCCTGAGGCACCTCCCCGGCAGAGGGCCTACCTCCTGAGAACATCTTGTGCAGGCGCCCGGGATTTAACCGGATCTCGACCCCTCTCCTGCAGCCCCCGATGCCCTCCTCCTGAGGGGTAAGAGGCTGCAGCGTTGGGGCCGCCACCTGTTGCGGCGACAGGTACCTCCTGCGGCACATGGTTAGCATAAGCTTGCTCCAGAGGGATTAACGGTACCAGATAGTTGCTGCTGCCGGCGAGGTCGTCGAGGCCCTCTTGGGGTTCCTGAAAGAGCCCAGCTTGTGGTGTCTCCTCGTCTTGGCCCAAGGAACGAGCCATGGTCTTCTTCTAGTGCGCACTCTTGATCCATCATGCGGGGCACATAAGCTTCTGGGGACGCCGCCCCGTAGGCCTCGCTGTAGTGCCCCATGTGCCACGCAGTCCGGCCCGGAGCGCTGTCTTGAGAGTGGTGGAGCGGTGGTCCGTCGAGGCCCAAGGTCACGGCATGTGCTCCTTCGCCGGCCGGAGACGGGGTCCACGCGCCCTGCAGCCTGGTGCTGCTGGCCAGGTTGGCGTCGAAGAAGCCCTGGAGACCGCTCGAGGTTGCATGAGCGCGCATGGGGCTGCCATACGGCGCGCTCTGGGCTAGAGGTGGCAGCCGGATGCAGAAAGGAGGTGCTCCCGAGGCGGCGGCATCCAGGAGCTCGGCGACCCGCTCCAACAGCACGTCGCGGCCGCCCTCTAGAAGCCGGCACCGTAGCAGTTCTCGGGCCACCATGAGCGCGGCCCTGGAGTTCGCCTGCTCCCGTCGGGTGTGCGGCGTTGTGGCCGCGTCGTGGATTGAGGCTCTGCCCGCTGACCGCACCTGCCGCGGCGTGAGGGCAGGCGGCGTTTGGCCGCATTGCCCGCGCCCCGCAGCGCCTTGCGGAGCGTGAGCTGCCTGAGGTGCAAGGTTGAGGTCGCCCTGGGCTAGCGGCACGGTGTGGGCGGGCCACGCCGCCCGCGATCGGCATCGGCAGCCGGGTCACTTGACATCGAACGCCGAGGTGACGAAACGTGAGGTGGCGGAGGAAGGATTCCGGCGCACCCCTACCTGGCGCGCCAAATGTCGGATTTCGGGTTCCGGCAGACCCTTGAGGTTTGAACACTGGGGTGCACGCGGAGATCTTTCCCCTACCAGCTCACGCATGAATGGTTAGCGAGGGATCTAAACTACGAACAATGAACAACACAAGGGACACGAGGTTTATACTGGTTCGGGCCACCGATGTGGTGTAATACCCTACTCCAGTGTGTGGTGTGGTGGATTGCCTCAGGGGCAGATGATGAACAATACAAAGGAAGAATAGCCTCGCAAGGGGTGTTCTTGGGCTGGTGCTATGAACCGCTTGCATGAGTTCGATCGCCTCTCTCTCTCTGCTAGGGGGTTCGACTTGTCTCCAGTCTGTCCCTTCTTTTTTTGCTGGCTAGTCCTATTTATAGAGGGAGGCCCTGGGCCTCTTCCCAAATAATGAGCGGGAAGGGCGCCAACAATTGGCCATTTTGAAGGGGAACATCTAGTACACTTATCTGACTAAAGTTGGTCTTGGCTGCCAAAGGCTCGACGGTGGCGCCGTCTTGGGCTCATGATGACCTCCTTCCTGCCGCTCTGCTGGTCTTGGTATTGTTGCACCGAAGCGGTAACCTTTGCCTGATGCCTTGGCCTGTGCTTGCCTCCTTTGCACCAAAGGGGAAATGAGGACACTACGCAGGCCGGTGCCCGCCTAGCGCCTGCCTGGCCTCGATCGTCATGGCTTGCGTCACAGGGCACCCTCGTGAGGTACCCTTCCTTTATATCTCTGCCTCCTTGTGAGCCTGCCTGGCGAGGCTGCTCCTGAGGAAGGTTCACATCATCCGCCCATGAGTCTTGGCCCCTCCCAGGGTCTTGAGCTTGAGTGATGAAGCTGGGCCTTGCTGGGCCCCAC